>JAQFYG010000273.1:0-36891 GCA_034694325.1 Entomobrya corticalis | reverse complement strand
CCCCAGCGGCTTTGGAAAAAGCCTGAAAAACGGTGTTTTTTGGACTTTGGAGCGTCATACCGTAAAACTTTGAATTGCAACGGGACCTTAAAGTATACTTTTTAGACGTAACTTCTGATGGTCTACAACCCTACATTAACAAAATTGAAAATTCGATCCAAGAATTTTTTCATTACATATAGCATTTGATAATGCACATTTAGTACCTTCCCTTTGCTTGTTTTTTTATTTAAATGCTTGATTTGTCGGAATATGAATGGCACGTTTTGATTGATTATTGAATCAACATATAATATATATGTACTCAAGGACCGATAGGTATTGCGCAAGTACTTGTTAACTTGTAAACATTATTTTTAATTTTTAAAAAATATAGTAAACCAAAATTTAACCGGTTCATATCAATCAATTTGTGTTGCACCTTTAACAAAAGTTTTGAAATAATGTTTTGCTATTTTACATAATTTCATTGATTTTAATGAGCACTTCAGAAATTTATCTCAAGTAGAATTTTAAAAAAATTTTAATCTAAATTTTTAAATTAAAAAGTTGTGTGTCGATTGCTGTATTTTGTAATATGTTTACTTTTTAATTTTCTGTCCAGATAAATTACAAAAAACGGCGATTATTTCTTTGCATGACTAATTAATAGTATAAGGTAAAGCATAAAATTTATGTTGTTAGTGCATAAAACATTATTAACTGCGTATCTATTAAATTTATATTTTGATGTAATAACAAATAGGTTACCTTACTGTCAATTTTTTACTTTGCACCGTCCTCATAAAATACCTAGCTATTTTTTTCTTTGCCCAGTTTCCAGATTGACCAGACGAGATCACGATATCCCTGATTGATGCACTCAATTATTGCCAGATGCCATTGTTGACTGATGATATTGTCCTTTGCGAGATCTCACAATCAGATGCCAATGTCCGTTGGAATGTAAATTTTTGCCCAATCTAACTAAAATAACTAAACTAAACTAACTAAACTAAATCTAACTAAAATTTAAATATTTTAATTTATTGGTCATCCTGTTTCGGTTTATGACTAAGTATGAATAATTTAATGATTTGTAGCAAGCTTTAAACGGCCATCACTTTGGACTTAAAACATAAAGTGAGTTATAAATCTATTTATATAAATATTAAGGGCTAAATGGAGTTACTAACAAATATATTTTAACCGGTTTTGAAGATGAGCTGTTTTTACAAGAATTATGGAATACCGTTGTTGCACACTTAACATCAGTTGTCAACTGATTATCAGTATTAGATTTGAATTGAATAGACTAAAACTAAATTGTACTTTGGCACCACAAATTAGAATTTAAAATTAAATAATTTTGCTGCACGTTAACATTTGACAATTAGCAGTTTCAATTTCACACTGCTTGATGTCTTAACCGCCTTATTTGGAATTATTTTGAAAATTGCTGGTATAATTATTCCATTTAATTATCTTAGCTAAGCTGGAGGAAACCTAGCAATTCCATTTTAAAATGATACCTGATTTAATGATTTTCATTTTTAAAATAAAACGGAAAATCTTGAGGCACCAAATAACATGAGATGATTTATATATAAAATGCATTTTCAGAAAAGTAAAAAATGACCGTTTACATTACAGTCAATTTATTTCCTGCACATTTCTCAGCTTCCATTTTTAAATAAATATTTTTAGCTTTTTGGTTCCAAAAAAGCATTGAGGTAATTATTTGATTATTTGATAACAATAAGTGCTACACTATAAAACTATCAATGCTTTCATAAGTTTACTAGAAAATTTGAAATGACTAAGACTTTTATAACTTTTTTTATCAATAACCAATAACCTGAGTTTAATGATAATTTATCTTTATCAATTTAAATAACTTTTGTTGTACCTTTAACATAAGCTGTGAACAATTACTTGCTGCTTTGCATAAATTTGCTTAATTCTTTAAAAATCTGACCAATTTAAATAAAATATTTTTAGTGCGTTTCAATCTTGTATATTTATGTTTTACGTGTATAAAAATCACTTCGATTTTTGAAATATATATTAAAAATCTTTGATAAATGACTTTTGGATTTTTTGACACTACAATATATAGGACCTAACGTGATTCCAAAATTTCACGAAATAAGATACGATTTTCTGTGTAAGACTAAACGTTAATTTTACAGACTTGAAGCAAAGTATAAAATGCCAGCATTTAGTGCTATCAAAATTTAAAAATTATTCGTACTCATCATATATTTGGGAGCAAAGAAACAGGTAACCTTACTGTCATTTTGTATTTATGGTATGCGTCTAAATATTTAGCTTCCACCTCTTTTTTTTCCAAGGTCCCAGTTGATGATGAAATGACATCTCGTTTTTTTAAATTGTTGGATTAATTTGTGTGAGAATGTCCTCCTCTTTCACTGAGATTTACATTTATGGAATATCCCTGTCCGCCTGCCATGCTGTATTTTGGAAAACAAAATTTAGAAGAGGAGTTGTCATCAGTCATCATTGAAGATTTAGGCTCTTCTTCCTTTAAATAATTTGGTGGGCTGGACCAGCAGATTCTAAAAACTATTTGTTTCACAATTTCAACCACTTTTGCAAACTGGGTTGGGGACTAGGTCAAATTTACTGTAAATTGTGGCATGTTTTGTGGAGTGCCCAACTTCTGCTTTTTCAAAAAAATCTAAGTTTTATTTTATATTCGTAATCCTTGTGCAAATGTCTAAAATGGGCGCCAGTGACAAGTTTCTAACTTATCCTAAACCTGCCGATATACCATGACAAAGTGGTTGCGTCAAACACTTGAAATCACGAGATATTGTCAAGGTGTCCATACCACATGTGTCTTTATTTAGCTAAAACTCTTAGAAGATACTATTGTGCACGGAGATATCATTGTTGACAAGAGTTTTTCAGTTTTCATCCTACTAACGTTAGTATTTTAGTCATGAAGAAGCGTATTTTTCACTTCCGGTTATGGAAAAATATCATTGGTTTATATGAGCCTGCAGTTTTTCTCCCAATAATATCAAAAAAAATTGGTGCAATTTGATAGCCCTAAGGCACGCGTTTATGGTATTTTATGAAAAATTTTCCAATTGTTTAGTTCCACAAATAAATAGCTTATTGAATATAAAAACTCGCCATTTAAGCATTGAAGATATGCATAAATTATCTAAAGCAATTTCATTTTGCCACATACTGTATAAAATAAAATTCTCATTATAATGGCCATAAAGATATATAACTGGCATATCGATTTACACTGATTTTGTTTCATTTGAAAGTCGTATTCATTTGAAAAGCCCTTTAAACTTTTAATATTAATCATTTTTAGTGTTATATGCCATTTTTAGGGTCGATTAGATTTTTTGTTTCGAAAAACAAGTTGCAATGCTTGTCCAAAGATCAGTGGGATTCAAAATAGCTTGTAATCTACAGCTACGCAAAATTAAGGAAATTTCAAATTTAGAAAAAATGTTTGACATAAAAAAATGACTAATAATTTTATCTCAAATATCTATAAAAATATCAACACAACATTTTTCATGCAATTATTCAGAATATGATATCCATGTTGCTTTATTGCTACAAAAATTACAAAAAATGAGATACAACTTTAATCTTTGAAACATTTTCATGCAGCATCATCAGCACGTGATATGCATAAATAGATAAGGAAGCCTGAAGATAGTAGATATAAAATCGAGATAAGAAATTTTTTTTTGAGAATTTTTTTTCGAGAAAAAAAATTTTTCTTATCAGTTTATGCAAACTAAGAGATAAGAATAAGAGATAAAAGCTACGCCTTTCACTAAAAATCTTAAGTCCTAGCCACTGTAATGAATAATTAACAGTGTTGTCAAAAAAATACCTTCTTGTTTTTTTATATTATCCTTTTTGAAATATGGAGCGCAAAGAAGCATTATTGTTTTGCAAAAAGTTTTAAAACCAAGCCGGAGCAAATTATAAACTTTAAAATAACCACACTGAAGACAACCCCTTTATTTTGTATGAATAAAAATATAATCTTACTCAATGTATTACGATAAACGGATGTTTTATTGTCAATATGTTACCTCGGTTTAAAATATGTTAGATCTCTACCAGCGCTTTTAGGTTGATTGACGTCATTAAAAATGCCGTCAAGCCTTTCACCAGTAAATATGCTAAGGTCATTAGATGAAGTCAGTGTTTCCCGTGTGATATTTTCATGTGTCTCAAACAGCCCATCCTGGCTGATTTTTTCATTTTCGGAAGGTCCCACACATCCGATGCTGCGCTTTACCTCAACCATATCCGAATTTAAATAAGGGGTCATCCTTCCTCATCTTTTGAGATGTGTGTGCCTTCTTTTTTCAGTTTGAAATCCAAAAAAATATACTAGTTATTTTTAATAATTAGTAAAATCATTTAGAAAGACACTGTTTTTTTCAAATATAGCATAAACAATACTATAAAAAATATGTTATCAGCAAAATATTTTAAAAAATATTTAATTTATTACCTTTGGAAATATTCTGGTGAATACGTTTGTAAGCAGACAGTGATGAAAGTCTCCAGTACAAATATTCCCGGACTCCCGAAATACGATCTCTGATATTAAAATATTTCACACTAAAATCTCAAAAAACTGAAGATGCGGCTTCGTCGCAGTTGTGCAATGGTTTAGCTGTTATTAATTATAAATCGCTTTTAAAAATTAACTACGTAATTTAATGTGAAAATGTCAGTGATGCGGAGAATATTTACACTACTTGCGGCCCTATTTATCCAGATGTTTTCAACGTTCATAAAGATAACGGCTTATCTGCGTTGGGTAAAACGAAGACAGTGCATTTATAGACTGCACATTTTTTCCCAGAAAATAGTTTTTCCACTTTCCCAAAATGGTTTGTTTTATCGTAATTTGGTGTCATCATATTTTCAATTGAATGTTAAAATGACTTTGCCCCTTTACCGCAATACGAGATTAACATGAAAAAATAAAATAAATAAATCAGCATTCAAAAAAACATAATTGGGATTTTGGGATCAATATTGTCAGTGATTCAGATAAATGTTGAATAGGTTTGGGTATTTTTATAAGTGCATTTCATTATGAAAATAAATAATAAAAATTTTGATTGGAAAATTACCGGAAATCTTTTTCCAATTTATTTACACTGTAATGTTCATTTCTGGGTATGCTTATAGGTTACGACTAAGCAGTCACAAAATTTAAATGAAAGTTTGCTTTCCATAAATCCAAGAATAATACTGACTCATGTCCGTATAGACTTCTAGTATCTTAAAAGCGTGAGCTTGGGTTTTGGTAAAATATTGTGTGACCTGTCCAGTGCGATTTAAATAAAGTCAACAAGCATATCAAGAGAAGAACAATTCTCAAAAGAAAAAATTGGAAGAACTAGATAAAACCAGATAAACTTTTACAGATAACAAAGTTAACAAACTGAAACATTTTTGAAGGGCATCCGTACTTTTTTATAATTTCTAATTCCTATGATATCTAATTAGTTTAATTACTACCTTACAGAAACATAAAGTGGAATAAACATAATATCTGGAATCCATCAGGAATAAAATCAAATAATGCAGCTTATTTTTATTGCTAATTTTCTACTAGTTAGAGACAATCTGTTTACACTGAGCGAGAAAATGAACAGTCAATTTGGTAATCAGTCATTTGGCCAATTGAACAAATGATTATAATAAGTACAATCCAAGCCCGATGCGACGGACACGCAGGGGATAGTAGTTTTTTGTCCGTTATAGCTATTGTCTGTTTTATGAATAACGGACATGTCCGTCATGTATGTACACATATATGGGCCACATTTAAGAATAACAAAGCAGAAATATAGATATTTGTGGGATACTTTGCTATTTTGAGAAGAGAGTGAATAAACACAAGGAGTGTTGCTGTCGGAGTCGGAGTTTATGCTTATACATCAGGTGTGGCGCTAAAATTACTGATGCCTCAGGAAACAGCAAATTAATTAATTTATTTATTTATTCAAATTTCAAAGCTGATAACAAGTGGTGCTGGATGTTTGGGTGTTTGTTTAGATTTTAAAGATTCCATTTACTTTTTTCCAACCACAGCAGCCGTCTCACATTTTTCTTCAAGTGAACTATATTTCTGCGAATGCAGAAAAAAGAGATTTTGGTTTAATGGATTTGTCTATCTGCTATGATGTTTGTACATATTTTACTTTTCGGACGCACGAGCCCCTTTATTTTCTCCTTTGATTGCATAATGTTAATAAACAGCAGAGATTCTTCAAAGTATTTACTTCCAATATTATCAACAAAATATTTCTGAATTCTGGCATTAAAATGCGTGCAGGCATAAAGTATTAAGCGAAATGTTCATCACGAATTATGACCACACGCTCTATTCATAAAAAATGAAATTTGGAATTGAATTCTAATTTGTATGCAACTTCTCTCTATATAAAATTATTTTTAGATGATGACAACCACCATATTATTTACTTTGGAAATGGTTATTTTTAATTAATCGCAATTTTTATTAGCAACAAAGCACAAATACAACTGCTTAGTAAATTAGTTTTTAATTGAACTGAATATTATTTTTAATATTCCATCTATATGTACGCCAACTTGAGATTTATCATTTTTACAATTTGGTCTAGTGCCACCAAGATTAATTCAGTAAACAAATACTTATTTTTGCTGTTGGAATGGATTCATTGTATTTTGACATGTTTTTTGTATTTTTGCATCCAAACAATTCATACTTTCTCTCAATTGTTTGCAGGGTTTCTGAAAAAGATGTATCGGAACGAATCTATATAAACTACAAAATTATTTTAATAATTGAAATATTTTGTAATGATTATTACTCATTTGTACGGAAATATAATTTTTCTTCCGGTACGTATATCATCAAAATATAAACACGTTTTACATTAAAATACGTCATCATTTGCTAATTTCTGGAATTTAAATGGAACGAAACTTCAAAATATTTATGTTTTCTCAATTTCATTACTCGGGCATAAAAGTCGAACAAAGTAGTTTTGGAATGATCCTATCAAAATAATTATGGAAGATGGAATTATGGGGCTATTTAAAATGTTATCAAAATTATCATTCTTAGAGCAATTGTGAATAAAAACAACAAATATACAAGCGGCCATGATCCTGAAACCTCAAAAGAGAGAGAAATGAAAAGTTTTTAAGAAACTGGGTGCATGATATTGTAATTTTTTATATAACCAGAAAACATTCAACGAAACATTTATTTTGAGAAAAACCATATTTTCTCAATTTGTCCCAAATATCTGGGAAATATCTTTATACTCAAACATTTTAGCTTTCTGCTATCTGTTGTATTATTAAATTATGCCAATTGGATTCATAACAAAATAAAAGTAAATTGAATTGTATTTACACAAAAATAAAATCCGAAGCCGAGAACCGGCGGCGTTGGCGTTGCATCTTTTATGTTCGGATTTTCCTCTTGAATAGTCCCCACTGCACGAGCTCCCTAACTTTTCCTTGTAAATAAATAAGAGCAAAATTCCTACAAATTCAATAATTCTACTTATGAGCAATTACTGGCATAGAATGAAAACAGTTTTTGCACCAACGGTTTGAAAGTTTGATGCAAAAGAAATAATATAGAGACAAAGTTAAAATATTTGTTTGTAACCGGTAATATTTCTATTATTACATGAGTCACAAAATTAACTACATTGTAAGTTTGGAGTCATTTGATTTTAGCATCGCAGACTCATGACTAAACAGCCGTAAAAGTAATTATTAGTATTAATTGGTGCAATACCTTTAACATCAGTTGTACGAACAATATAGGATTGTGCATCTACTCATTAGCTATTTTTTTAAATGTTTCACTGTTCAGCAGCAACTAACTCAACCTTAAGCTTTTAAAATTAATAATTTTTTGTGAATATATGGCAGCATAAATGTACAATTTAAACTAGGAAAATCTCCCGTCATAGTTAATTACTTAAAAATACATTGTATTAAATTGTTGATAGAGAAGTATACAATCTCTTACCATTAGCGAACAACAATTTTCGAAGAGTGACAAGTTCAAATCAAATATTGCATTTTTACATAGAAAAATTGACAGTTTACCTTACAGTCAACTTTGTTTTCAAATTTTCCGGTTTTTGAATGAATTGAGGTTTTCATCACTATGCAATAAAGTATCCAATTCGGTATCCAAATACGAATCATCCAACCAAACAACTACATAATTAGTATTCTTATATGAAGACTTCTAAAGACTTGAAACAGATTACAATTTGGGCTACTGTGCGGCAATAAATACCAACAAAGAAAATTATTGCATACATAAATGTTTTAAGTAGATACAAATTTAAATACAAATTAACTGATTATATTACAATATTTTTGTGTTAACACTTTCTTCCCTCTTTCATAATAAATTAAAATTTGCTATTTGCTACGACGCGGAAAATCTGTCATTTTTTAAATCAATAACTGTAAGTTGTTGTTAATAAAAATGAACAATGTTTTCAAAATCTTCCTATTTGCACGTTTTTCATAATAAGTTTCTTCCAAATACACAGTGCAAAGAAATACCAATTTTAAAAACCAAACATGTTCAAATTTTGCTACTAAACTGAATAATGTACAAACATAAAATATGATCTTACTTAAAATATTAAAAAATTGTAGCAAAAATAAAAACGTTGCCTTATTGCCACATTTTTACTGCCGTAAAAATTACCTGGCATCTCTACTGGCATTGTTTTGGTTGATTGATATCATCACAAATACCGTCGAAGCCTTCTTAAGTGAATATCCAGGTCATTAAATGAGATAATCTTTTCTTGGATAAATGGATCCATTTGTCTCAAGTTGCCTCTGCTGGCTGAGTATTCCATTTCCGGATGTTCCTTGTATCCACTGTTGCCCTTTGCCCAAAACTTTGGATGAGAAGTCGTCATTTGTCATCATTTGAGTTTTTCGTTCCGCCTGCTTTCAATTAAAAAATCTGCAATTTATATTTTTTGTTATTGTGAATTAGTAAAACCAAATGGAAAGATTTTTTTAAAACATCAAAAAGCATATTATGAACAACATGTTATCAGTAAAATATTCTTAAAAAATTATTACCTTACAAAGCATTTCGGTAAATGCGTCCGTAAGTAAAAAGTAATGAAACTTTCAAATACAAATATTCCGGAGCAAACAATTACGTTATGCAATATTAAAATAATTTATTTTATTATTCAAAAAGACTGAAGACTCCACTTGGATGAGATTGTGGGCTGAGTAATAGTCAATTTTCTACTAATTACTATCTGTTTTTACATGAATTAATAAGAAAATGTCAATGATGCGGAGAGTATTACACTTTCCATTTATTATCTAGCTATTTGAGAATGTGCATTAAGATAATTGATTATTTGAAATTATTTACTTTATCCAAGTTGTTTGTTGTACCGTATCGTAAATTGATAACATCCTATTTTCAATGGAATCAAATATTAGCTATTAGGCGTGGAATATTTTGAAAGTTTTTTTCTCACCAATTTTATCTGTTTACTTTATTTTCAAGCTTCACAGCAATATGAGACAAAAAAATACAATAAATACCCAAGCATTCTAAAGAACATATATGAATAATTTGATTGTTCCTTCCGGAAATTATTGACATGCTGGCTCCAGTTCATCAATGCACTTTTTTGTCAAAATACATATTACAATATTCATTGGAAAAATACCACATGTCTTTTCAGAAAATATTTTCTTTGTAGTGATCATGGTTGGGTATGTTCATAAATTACGACAAAGCATTTGTAAGTTTAAAATAGTACTAATTATCTAAAGTAAGCTAAAACCAAAAAATTATTCGAGACGTGCGTGAATTAAACTCTGTTTTCTTTAAAGCGTGAACTTGTCTTTTGGTGACAAAATTTATGAACAGTGCCGTGTATTTCGACTAAAGTCAACAAAAAGAATGAATGAAGGAAAATGTCTAAAAGAAAGGCACCAGGAAAAACCAGATAAAGCCATCAACTTTAAGTTCACAAAGAAACGAGCTAAAGCATCTCCGAAGAGCATTCAATGTTATTTTTGCTTCACAAGTTCTCTTCCGTATAATACCTAATCTATTTATTTATTTCGCTTGTTTATACTTTGTCACAGAAAAAGCCTCAGATATGATTTCTATTCAGCATGATAAGGAAAATGTTGACAAGGAAAGCCTTTCTTACCAGCATTTTTAGAATCGTTTAAAAGTTTGTGACTGTGATCATGGCTACGGTAAAACCACGCACAAATTTACTCCAAAATATTGCCTTGAATCAATTCTATTCTATTACAAAATCTCAATTAACTCCTGGCGGCGCACATATTTTTTAATGCCATCTAAGCCCATAATTTTACTTTTCTAAATTACCCTATCCGCTTTCAAAAAGAAATTTAAATAAAAACTGGCCAAAAAACAATAAATCAAAATTGATAATGACAATATTTTGCATCATTTATCTTTGTTCTACAAAATTCATAAGGATGTAAAATGATTAGGGGAACCGGTGACATACTTCAAAATAGGCCAAAAATATGCCAGCCTACTTTCTAACGTAACTACTAACAATTTGGGATTTAAGAAAAGATATTGCTTAAAAATATTATCTTAAAAAATAACATTTGTTTAAAAAATCTCACATTACCCCAAATATCAGACATTTTTAATCGGGCTTGTCCTGAAACCAAAACTAAAGAATTATCATGCCATTGATGGATAAAAGAAGAGTTAAGTCAATTATTGTGTGGTCTGTGGTGCAGAAAGTCTTAAAAGCGAAATATGCACGAGCTATTACGTTATTCAACGTCCTTTTAGAATATAAAAATTTTGAGTACGAAAGTTTGTTGGTTACGTTACGCTCAATTTAGTTTTTTTTACATTTGACAGTTTTTTTTTCAAAATTCGCTTTCAATAATTGCTGATTGCAGCTTTTTTATTATTTAATAATTTGATTACTTGTAATTATTTAAACCAAGTGATGTAACACATGGACAATTTTTTTTACAAATAGTTTGGAAGTTTCACGTTAACCGTCAACTACTGTTATGCGTTTTACGTATTAGAAAAAAGCGCAAATAATCTTACACGAATTTAAATAAATATGCACTGTTAAGTATTCGTAATAGCACAAAACACATATAAAAACAGTGGAAAATTTTCTATAGATAAAATAAATATTTTTTAAAACAGGCCGACAAGGTATTGTAAAACTATTTTAGCGCCAGATTTGGCAGGACTCAAATAATATTTTATGTGAAAATAAAATATTAATTAAAAGCCAGGTAACTTTTAAACTTTTGGTATCGCTCATTTTCATCATGACACAAAACCAGCCACATACGAGTCTCTTATGCGCTATTTAATGATCATTTTGATTTGAAAATTTAAAAAGTTATAATAAAAATTGACAAGCCACGCAGCAATCGATTTTGTTTTTGTACGATTCTTAGTTTTTATTATAAATTTTAATGTGCTGATTCCTATAAAGTAGTTAAAATTTTATTTAGTTATCCAAAAACAGCAGGTACCAAGCTATTAACTAACTCAGAATACTGTAAACAAAGATCTAAGCCAACAGCATAAACATTTGTTTACATAAGCACATTAATAGTGCTTTATTGTGTATTTCTATAGTATTTCAGTTTACAATAATATTTTACTTTGTTTGCTTAAATGAAAACACTAACAAATTTTGATCTATTATTGATTCAACAGAACATATTATTGTACTCATGGAGCGACAAGTAATGCCCAAATATTTTTATTCTATAAAATTGTGTAGAGAAAATTCTCCTGTTATCCGTAAGCTCCCAGATTCATAATCAAAATTTTTTGATTATACACTGACCAAATGTCATACGGAGAGTCGAATGGCGTCATAAAAATCATAGGTTGTAATTTAAAAAATTTCAGCATTCGATGTCGAACATCAAGGGGTCAATCTGCGGGGATCGCCCGGGCTCCCACATTTTTTGCAAAAAAATGCTACAAATGAGCATTTAGGTGCATAACATGATGCTCTTAAACAGTGTAATTTTCTTTTTGGGAATTCATATTGTTTTCAATTCTATAAAAAAATAACCATTTTTGGAAAAATTATGGTTATAACTCATTGACGCCGTGATGTTGCCAAAAATAAAGACTTAGAATGAGATACTGTCTGAGCATAGAAACAAACTGCTTGTGACCTGAACCCACAAAATATCGCATGCACTTTACTTTCAATAAAACCCTTTAAAAACAGCCGTTCAATGTAATTGTGTGGGCACTGTTTTCCTGATTGGAAATGAATTGGAGAAGTGTTGGGAGGATACCTTCACAAAAAAATGCGTTAATGGTTATTGGTTTCTTTACTAACTAAAAAGAGATAAAATGTTCGAATTTCTTTTTGTCAGAAACACCTCTTGGTCATAATTTATCAAAACTGCAATGACTGTGAAGACAATAAAAGAATGTATGTTTTCTCGCTCCTTGACTCCTTATCCCTAATCCTTTCGTTATTTTAGAGCAACAAAATGGTGCCAACAATGCGCTTTTCTTTTTCATTTATTTATTTAATGGAACTTTTTTTACTTATTTGTAAAAAACAGACAAAAAAAAGATCTAAAGAAGGTACCACTAGTCGCCCAAGCCGACGCAAGAATTAATTTATGATGAAATTGTACTCTTCTCTGTACTGCTTGTTGTTGTTGTCGTTGGTTGAACTATGGGGCTTCATTTTTGTTTTTCAAGTAGTCAAGGTCATACAAGACAGTAAAATTTCTATGGGTACTGGAGATTGGATTTCTGTTGTTTGCAGTGTTTTTGTGGCTGATACGGGATAATGCTGTTCTCATGTGTTGATACTTTTAATATTGGAAAAGGACCTCAAGTTATTATGTAATTTGATACGTGGTAATACCTTCACAATTTGATTATAAAAACACCTTTTGTGTCTCTCGTTTTCATGCTAAACAATGGGAAGTAGAAAATGTTGGAAATAAGTAAAAACTGCCAAGAAATTATGGAAAGTAAGTTCTTCATAACACAAAAATCTATATAAAATGTGGTTATTTCTTTCCATTTTGCCGGTATAAACTCATTTAGGTTTCATGAGGATGGAGGATATTTGTGACTTCGCCTGTGCTGATTTAATCTTAAAATTATAATCCTCCAAATCAACGAGTTTTAGTTTCCATGTATGCTGTTTAATGTTATGATAAAAAATGACTTTCTAGGATATTTGTTTGCGTGATGGCTACAAACATCACTAATGAGCGATGTGAAGAATTTTATGTTTTGTTATTTCAGTTTTCACGGTTACTTCTATCATAAGGAATTCACTTTTTAAAATTGAAAGTGGCTTCCAAAACGGTATTATTCTGAAATAAAAACAATAAATTATAGAAACTCCCTTAATATATTTTGGTATGACTGCAAAATGACAGAAAAATGTGATTTGCTTATTTTGTATATTTTAAAGTTTTAGAAACTAAGAAACAGCTGCAATCTATTTTTAGTTTGTTTTGTATGTAAACTATGCGAACTTACTTTAATTTGTATGCATTCAATTCATGTATATATAGGTTTTAAAAACTTTGAGAAGTATTTCACAATATTTATGTATACATATTTGAGAAAAACCTTTTGATTTTGTTAACTGAAAAGGTGAGATCTGAAACAATCCTAGACTGAAAACCATTATCGCATGAAAACATTTTTCACACAATAATCAGCAAAGCACATTGGGCAAAGGATGGCTTTGAACAAATCATAAATTATATATTATATGGAAGATAATACGCTGCTGTTCTACTGACTTTCTTATGAAGTATGAATTTGGCCGAATAAGTAAAAACTGCGTAAAATATGAAGGCTACAATGAATGTATTAGTGAAAATATTTTACTTGTTTGTAATAATTGAAAAGGAGTGTTTTTTTGCTTTACTATCTTCTGACACGTCAAGCATTTTTTCGTGTGTTAAAATGTAAAACTTTTTGAGACAAAAACAGGGATTTTTTTTTTGTAATTATTGCTTTTATTTTTGTGCGCTGCAAAAATCAAAACTTTTTTTGGGCTTCAACTTGTTGCTGTTTTATTTCAAGATAATTTGATAATATTTTTTTACGATTTAAAATGTAAAAATAACATTATTTGGAGAGCAACCTTGTTCTAAAAACGTCAAAATTTTGTTCAATTGTAAATAATTATTTGCACGGTCATGCAAAAAAACATAATAATATGATGACAAGTTTGAGTGTAGTTTTTATATGATAATACGTTAGTTGATAAGGAACTTTATTATAAAAATGCAGTATTAACTATATATTCATATTTTTTTAATCGTATTTATTTAAACTTTTTACTTGTTTTTGCTAATGATTTACAATAATACTCATTTTATTGAATTTTGCTTAAACAAATACTGGATTTAGAGCTATTACGAGCTTAAACCAAGGAAGTAGTAAATATTAGTTACAACTGCTGTTATACATTTTACAGCAGTTCTATAAATAACATTGTATTTTTCATTACCTATAATATTTTCAGTACCTTAAATATTTATTTATTACAAAACATAATTTAGTTCTAAACAAGTTGAAATTGATAAATAAAATTTGGCACTTCTTTTAACATTACTAATTTTCAAACAGTAGTTAAAACTGATGTCATACCTATAGCATCAGTTTTTGCAATACCCAAGTACATTATTATGTCTTATTTATCGCTTACTGAGAATTTTTAATTATTTTAAGGAGATTAGTTTTTGTTAAAAAAGCACCAGCTCGACCTTTACTTTGAAAGGTTTATAAATAATTAATTTTTCTGTACTTGTGTAAAACCAAAAGTACAAGAGTTATTCAAAATTGGAAATCAAATGCTGCCAAACTTTACTATAACAAAACAAATAATTTTTAAAATTTGAAAAAATCATATAATACGAGGAGACATTCTATGGAAGCCAAATGTACATAAGCTGCAGCATATAATAATGTTTTTTAGGATTTTAAAAGTTAGATTTTAATTTGACTAATAACATTACAATCAAATTAGTTTTTTCACATTTCTTAGGTTAGTTTTTTATTAAATATTACAATTTGGTGGTCCCAACAAAATATTTATATATATTTTGAATATTCAGAAAGTACACACGGTAAGCTAAAACTTAAATCAATGCTAAAAGCACAAAATTACATGCAATGCTATAAACAATTTTCTGCATTAGCAAATTAGCAATTCTTTATTTTGTATTTATACAAATTATAAGCTTACAGTGCATTTTAACAAGTTTAGTTTGCATATAAACCAAACCATTTTGATATAATTTTGAAGTAAAAAGACATAAATGTACTGTTGATTTTAGTAAAATTATTAAATATGTTAAAAAATCTATGATAATATTTTATTACAACGCTTTTTCTTTACCGCTTTCAATTAAAATTTTTATAAATCTAACAAAAATTAAGATTATTATTTTCATCTGCTTTTCATCCTTTTTGCATAGAGGTGAACGTGAGTAATTTATTAACTTCAAGCAAAGTGGATACGGGTAGCATTAAGTGCTGACAAAAAATAAATTAAATTCTAAATAAATACACATATGTATTTGCGGAAAAATGAAAGTTAAAAAAACTCAATTTTAAGCTACTTTGAAGGTCAACTGTTTTCTCACAAACCAATGAATACCGCTGTTTTTACTCACCTAGCATCAGTGTGGTCGACTAATTATTAGTATTACTTTTATAGGAAGAAAACAAATTTATTTTTAATTTGAAATGGACAGACTGAAACTGAAATTGTACTTTGATATCACATAACAATATTTAAAATTATATAAACTTGCATATGGGCACCGGTTTATTTAATATTCGACAATTAGAAGCTTTACTTTCCAGGTAAAAAAACTGGCGGAAATAGATAATTGTAAAAATATAATAACAATAAAATGAAATGCCACCAATGTATTGCAAACTTTAATTTTTCATCACAATACCTTACCAATATCAGGTCACAAATTATTGGTGTATAGTATGCTTATTTTTATTGATTGTCAGTTATTAGTGTCCAGTGTTTGGAAAAAGATAATTATCGCGATGGTTTATCGCGGCAATAAAGATAAAGATGAACGATAAATTATCTTTCATCGTTAAGATTTTTTAAAAGTATCTTTCATCGTTATCTGTTTGTTATTTTTGTTCCGACAGATGAAAACATGGCAATTGTTGCAAGATATTTCAATACAAATGTAAATTTTTTGTTTCAAAAATCCTAATTTTACGTTCCGGAAGGCCTTATTTAGTCCTCATGTATTTACCATAAAAAGAACATTGTTGCAAACAAATCAGTAAAAGTTGACGACATTTTGAAATTTTGTAAATCTTTTATCGTTATTTTAATCGTTCTGATTGAGAGAAAAATATCTTTATCGTTATCTGTTATCATAAGAATATTTGACAATTTATCTTTTGTCATTATCTTTATCGTTGAAGAAAATAAATTTATCTTTATCTTCTATTGTCAAATTTTTGATTTTCTAAACACTGTTAGTGTCTGCCTTTATATTGTTTTCTAATTGCATTCAACAAAAGTAAATTTCACACTAATCGATGTCTAAACTAAAAAAGTTGGAATTATTTTGAAAATTGTTGTTTTACTTATAACATTTATTTATCTTCCCGCGCTGCATCAAACTCAGCGTTATTATTATAAAATGACACCGGAGTTGCTAAGCAATGTCATAAAAATGAAGCGGAAAATCGTTGGACACCAAAATTGCATGAGATAATCTACATTTAATTGTATTTTTAGGAAATTAAAAATTAACTGATTACATTACCGTCAATTCATTTCCTGCGCTTTTCTCAGTTTTTGTTTCATCGTACGATTTTAATTTGCTGGTTGTAACGGAATACTGAAGTTAGTATTTGATTATCCAATAACAGCAAGTGATACGTAATGAACAAGTCAATGCTTTCATAAGTTGACCAGCAATGCTTATATGACAAGGACTTTATAATATATTCTACAATTTATAGTTTTAATTGAATAATAATTTATCTTTGTCATTTTAAACAGCTTTTGCTGCAACTTTCACATAAGTTTTGAAGCAATTATTTGCTGCTTTGAATACAGTCACCTAATTCTTTGGAAATAAAAACGTTCTTACGAGTTTCAATCAAATTTAAATCTTGTGTATTCATGATTAACATGTATTTAAATCTTTTTAAAATTTGGAATACTACATTTTAGCGTCTTTATGAAAGGACTTTCTAGTTTTCGAAAAACTTTTAAATATATAGGACCAACTGATGCTCCCTGATTCTCCGACAACTACAAGAAGATTTTCTGCTTAGGACTAACAAATACTTTTACAAACTTGAAGTAAAGTACAAAATTCCAGCATTTAGTGCTGTCAAAATTTAAAACCTATTCGTACTCAAAATATATTTTGTAGCAAAAAACTGGTTACCTTACTGTCATTTTGTATTTACGGTTTTCGTCTAAAAACCCAGCTTCCACCTCCTTCTTTCCCAAGTTTCCAATGGAAGATGAAATGACGCATCGTTTTCCTCAATTGTCCTCCTCGGATCCATTTCTTTGAAGATGTCCTTGTTCACTGAGAATTGCATTTATTGAACATCCTTGTTTCCGCTGTCATGCAAGTTGCTGTCTAGTAAAATTTAGAAAAGGAGTCGTCATCAGTCATCATTGAAGATTTTGGCTTCTCCACCTTTAAATCAAAAATAAGGAGACATTGCCTTTATTAGTTGATGAAATAATGTAAAAAATCCCATTTCCGGAAACAAAACACAGAATTCACAAAATTTAGAAGTGATTATATCAGAAAAAATAAATATTTGAATAATTTATACCTTTTGAAGTTTTGCGATTGATTACAGAATCCGTAAACAATCACAGATGGACTGTATTTGTATATTTTAATACCCATATTTCCGAGCAAAAAAGTGGGACATCAGATCGGAAAACCATTTTACTTTTAAATCCACAAAAAATGTAGAAGGGGATCTGACAAGGAATGCTGCTTGAGCAACAAACAAACCGATACTGACTTGAAAACGGAAAATACTACATGCATTTTGCTTTCGCTTGGATTCTAAAAGATTTCACACCGCTTCTAAGGGGTCATGTCTATCTGTGTCGGATCAACGTTTTCCAAATGGAAAGTGAATTGCTGGTATTCAATGATGGTCCCTCTCAGAAAAGATGCATCATCACTTTTTTGAGATCATTACAAGCATACATTCCAGAAAGTTTTTGTTCTGATTTCTTTGCTCATTCAAAAATAAGATGAAGTGCTCAGTCTTTTTTTTTCTCAGAGAAAATCCTGCTGGGTCATGTATCATCGCAAAAAGGATGATGATGAAGGTTACATATGAAAATAAAGACAGATTTGGAATGCTTTTCCGGTCTCTTTTCTTTTGTATGTTTTCCTTTTTGGTGGAAATTTTGTTTTAAACCTTAAGTATGTTCGTTTCATTTATATTATTATTCCTATTCATTGCTTATTGACACATTTTTCTTTTTACTTGAACAAAACTTGACACACACAAAGGTTTTGTCGCCTTCTAATGCGGATGAAAGTATTTATTTTTTGATGTATGTGAAGTTTTCTGTAAGATTGCCATTGGGTTTTTTTGATCTGCTGGCTGGAATGTAAGCATAAGTTTTTGTATTCAAAAGGGTGATTTTAAAGGACAGAAAAAACAGGAAAAAAGCTAGACGCAGCCGTCCACATTAACTTTACAAACAATAAGCCTGAAACATCTGCGATGAGCAGCCAATAAATGGTATCTTTTCTTTGCGGCTTTCCTTTCATGAGGTAGCTTATTTATTTTATTCTTTTCTGCATTTCATACTTTATTTTTGGATCGTCTAGAAAACATGCATTCAGATATTGCTGCGTTTTTTACGTAGTGGAAAAATACATTTTCTTTGAACAATACTAACGAGCAGGTAGAAAGATAATTAAGGCGTCTACCCAAATGAACAAAAGAAGAGTGATGATTTTCAATACAATTTCATAAACTAAGCAGATGTAACAAAACAGACATAGCTACAATTTCCCTTCTCATTTTTCAGTATTGTTTCTTTAAAAATAGCATAATATTTTAGTGTTATAAGCACGTACTTGTCTGTGCTCATAAGGAAACTTTTTTTTTGAAAACATGTATGTGAAAAAGTGTTCAAGAACAAATTCCATAAGATATTTTACTGTTTATTTTATTTTGAAAGGATGTGAACAAAGCCATTTTCCCGGAAAGCAAGACGATTTCGAATCAATTGTTGCATGCAAAAACCATTTCATAAGCATGTCATATTTCTAAAAATTTGATTTATACTTTCCTAATTCTTGTAATAAAAGTCTTTCCAAAATTATATCTTTTAAGGTCATGAGCTGTATGTATTCTTAAATGGAATTGGTGTTTTAAATGTATGCCTGAACTTTAGAAAATAGTCACAGTAAAAACCGCTTACTGCTATGGGATTATTTGTTATTTTAAAAATCAAATCACGAATAGTTAATAAAACACAATTTATGACTCAATGATCTTGATCTATGTTTTAACAATCCCAAAATTAATAGTTGAGTGTTTGGCTAGAAAAAGCGATAATACAACTTCTGCAAAAACAAGTTCAATTACTTGTGGCTTCATAAAGTGAAAAGATAATTAATTATGATATATGTAATTAATGTCTTTTTGCAAAAAAAATAATTTATCGTCATTTCCATCACAAAAAACATAAAATTTACTGCATAGCAGTTTATACATTTTTATATTATTATATATAATGTTATCGTGTTCTGATAAAACATTTTACAATTAAAGCAATATTAGCAAATGTCATTCCACAAAATTTTATTCCAAAGCCGTTTGAATCCCAAATCAGGAAAAACGAAATTTTGATTACAGCTGTTGTTATGCATTTTACATCTGCTCTATGAATAACTTGGTATTTTGAATCAACCTAGTAAATATTTAGCTACTAACATAACATCGATTGGAGAATGCTGTAATTTGTCTTAAATCTTTAAAATTAAAAAAACGAATTTTGGAAAGAAACGAAGCCAACTTCAATCGGTACATTTTTACATAAGTGCAACGGCTTTATCATGTAATTACAAACCTTGATCTTACGTTGCAGTAGCCGGCAAAAATCAAACATCGTATGGTGTATAAATGCTAATAAAATAATAATTCTTTTTAAAATTTAATCACAAATCGGTAAAATTCCTTTAAATATTTGCATACTTTCAACTTTCGTAACACAAACTCTTACAAAAGCAACGTAACTTTTATTTACACCTTATTGGGTACCCAAAAACTCAATGCTCCTCATCTAATTTATGCATAAAAAACTGAAAACTGAGCTCAAAATGTACTCATAGTTATCAATTTTATACAAATGACGATAATCAAAATAAAAGGTTAGAGCCTGTTGATTCAGCTCAAACTATCATTAATATGAATATTGATTGTGTTTATTTTATGATGTAAAGCGGTTCTTCTCTGTGAAGTTTCTTGTTTTTGTTGACGGAAAAGCTATTGACTTTCGTTTTTTATTACAAAACGGTCGGGGTCATAAACACAAATTCCCTTTTGTTTTGAGTATTCGAAAGCATGAGAGTTTGTATTTTACTTTGATGTTTTGACTAAAATAGAAAAACTATATGCTAATCTGCTCTTTTTTCACAAAAATGTACATGATCATACATCATACAAAACAAATTTGATACTCAATCTTTAAAATTTTGAATATAAAATATTTTCAATTAATGATTGATAGCTTTCTTAGAAACTTGCCTTTATTGGTAAAAATTTATGACTAAAAAATTTGTTTTTATAATGGCTCGAGATATCATTCCTAAATTATTTGATCAATTTCATCGGCAGATTTTGTTCAGATTTTTATCGTTTGTTTTGTTGCTGTCACTTTCAATTTTAAACGTTTTATTGCTCCAGCCTCCTACTATTATATTTGTCGTATACAGCATCACTAATAGGAATATATGTAAATGACAGCAGCGATGGAAATTTATAATGTGTCGCAACAACTCAAAAAGGGTACAAATCGTTGTTAAGCTGATTTTATATGCACACATTGTGCGCGTAGTTCATTTTTAATATGATCAATTAACGTAGGCATTTTACTTTAAAAATTTACACTAATTAAAAGAAGTTCATTTTTAAAGGGCTTTTTGATTTAAAAAATCGAAGAGGTTACCATTGAAAAAATCAGATATTTGGAAAATCATATAAGACCTATTTTTAGCAATGATTAAAATTATTTAAAAACAAATTAAAAGTAATCAGTATTTTATGTCTCATTTGTTTAAATTTTCAGAAAATATACGGTCGGCATTGAAATAGACACTTTGTCAAAATTTGACCAGTATCATATAGAAACTGTAATTATTTATTTAACTTTTGGTATTTGTGGCCATATATATGTAATCTTAAAATGGGTTTTATAGTCTACAATAAGCAGTTTAATCGGATATATAGTAAATTTTTAATTTACTCTAGGCAATTTGTCAATTAATGTATTCAGGTTTCCTTATAAAACCTTGATTTTTCGAATATTGGCCCTTTGCCAATTTACATTAGAAATGGTTTCTTGAAGACAATGCACTGTTTTCTGGTTGACTTTCTTAGTGAATATAAATTGGTCTAAAATCTAGTAAAAACTGATAATATTTTAAAAAATACTACGGTACATACTGGTCAGTAAATATTTATCAAAGTTTTCACGCTTTAAAATTATGCGATTTTGGAATATCTAGCTTCAAGCATGGTCACACAATGATTTTTATTTTATTTTTTTCCAACTTATACGGCAAATCAAGACGTTTTTTTTCGGTTAAAAAATATAATTTTTTGAGATGAAATGAATGACGATATTGCGTAAAGTATGTACAGAATTTTAAACGGTGCAAAATAGAAAATTTTTTCATGGGCTTTGAATCACACAATTTTTTACTTTTAAACCAATTTGAAAATATTTTTTCATGTTTTAAAATAATGTTAGATACATAATTGGGATAGAAATGTAAGGTAAAGATTAGACATTGAATTGTTATGAATTATAATCGTGACTGCCGAGATGGAAAATTTTAGCTGCTACCTTATTTTTCAGAAAATATTGATGTGTAATGTGGTTATACAAAGGGTTCCTCCAAAATTTAGCACCCAATATTCAAACGGGTATAAAAAGCAATAAGGGAGAAGATGATGAAAAACTTTTTGTGTTTCAAATTTCCCAATTTTAGGACGTTCGTCTTGTACCTTTTTGGTTTTAGCTTTCGACATTGCTCATCGTAAAAACGTCCATGTACGCACATATCTCAAACGCAATTAATTCCTACTTAAATAATGTCAGCAAAAAGTCAAAATTCAAAACCTTAAAACATTTTCAAAATGAGAGAAAGCATAATGTGATCTGATACAAAATACTTCGGATGCATTACAGCAAAGTATTGCTCATTGGCATGCACTGTTGCTTGTAATTATGATAAACTAAATAATACAAAAAATTTAAGCATTCACATGTGACATATTTTTAATGCCCAATCCAAGTATCCATGCTTTTCAAACTGAAGCAGATATAATTACCTAGTTAGAAAGAGTAAATTCATTTTTTTGAAAACAGCTTTAAACAAGCTACATAATATGTCTGTTCGTAAAGTAAGAGTTAGTTCCATTAATCTGGGTGTCACTGATTTCATATTTCGCTGAAAGCCCCTCCCTTGTGGTTTATTTTTCTACAGGCAAAAATAAAGTTTATTTGGAAAATTTGTTATAAATTATGAAAAATTTGCAGGAGTGTTTACATTACAAACCACCTGAGTTGCTAACCAAAGTTTGGTACAATAATCATCAAAACTATATCAGTACGGACTTTGTAGTGACAGTGACGAAAAAAATGTACATCGGTTAGAAATTGTAGATAGTTGGAAGGACGGAGCCCAAGTCATCATCATGACTATTTTTGATTATGTAAACGATGAATATATTGAAGATTGCAACTGAAACGTATCTGACCGCATGTTTCTGGAAATGCCCATCCAAAATATCTGCGACAAAAACCAACTAGCGTAAGTAACAGCGCTAGTTATAAAGTGTTTTTTGCTTAATAACTGCATAAATAGGAAATGTACGCATAACAAATGCCGATATGTGCGGCTGATTTTTGACCGCGTTTGTGAGTATGCATATAGGTATATCCTTTAAATTAACTTAAGTTGACCCTAGGATACAATACGCTGAACCAGCATTTTCATTAATTCCACTACAGTATCTAGAAGAATCTACATACGCAAGCAAAAATCTAACTAATATATTGGTCTATGTATTGGTCTAATAAATTTTTAAAGTAATTTCGTTGATCTTTCGTATTCAGTCTATTGGATATAAGCTTATTGAAGCAAGATTTGGAGAACTTGAAGAATATTCTAGTTTTAATTTATTTGCTTTACTTTGAAAATTGTAAATGTCATTTTTACAGTGTCGATGCAGATATTTTTACTAGCTATTATCAAAGCAGAATATTTACTAAATTATAAAAATTTGCTATCGACTACAATTGGTTTGATGGCGGAATGGCTTTCGAGATAAAGACATTAACAAACTAATAATACGCATCATATTGTATTTAAAATGTTAAATGTGTTTATTTCTTTCATACTTGTTACATTTACATAACAACTGCTTCGAATCCTTTGTTGTCTTTTTACGTTCTTCAATATGCACATAATCAATAACATTTTAACATTTGTGTTTAATAAAACAAAAGTTAAACATTAGGTAAAATTGAACCATACGGCATTCGGAACAGGAAGAATACAATTAAGACAATTTCTATCTGGAACCTACACAAATAATTGTTTTGTTTAAGCCTATATAAATGAATCTATATGTGTTGTGTATTGTAAAACGGCTTGCTACTAAATCAAAATTTTGAATAACCCAGTATACGTTATATATGATAAATCATTGGTTTAGTTTGCTTGTGATATGCTTGAAACGTATTAAATTTTTTTAAAAATTTTATTATGTACATTGTAAATATCGTTAAATAAAGTTATCACAACGGTCAGCAATTTTCAGTCCAAAAGACCCTAAATCTGTAAGTAAATTTTGACACTTCAGTAATATCCAACACACCTAGTATATGCATGCTTTGTTTGTCCGAATAGTACCAAGTTCTAATGAAATATCAAAAGTTTTTGAGCTTTATTTGTGATTTAAAGTACCATGGACTATTAATTGCAATTCATTCAAGAAATTGCCTGCAACCCAAAATTATTTACTTCGGTTAAAAAGTGAGTTTATTGTTTTTAGTTGTTTTTTCCGAAACAACTTACTGTTGTTCTATTTGCAACTAATTAAGTTTACTATGCTCATTGATATACATGTTAAACTGATTTTAATTTTTAAGGAGACGTCACCATGCGAACGTTATCGGAGCTATATTTCGCTGTCAATAACATAATTGAAACGTCTACTTCCATCGCTACGATTGACGTCTCTTCTGCGTTGGAAGCTCTTCAGCCCATTTGTAGTTACATTTTCCAATATATTTCAAACAAAAACTGTTCCAGTTTTGCAAAACTCCATACATTGTTGTTAACAATAAAAAGTATATTTCTAGCATTATGTATTTTGCGGCTTGCGTAAGTCGAGTAAAGGCTTTGCCAAAAACGATGGAGTTCTTAATTTATCAGGTAAAAGTTACTGTTGTGCATATGCGGTACCGAATAATGGTTTTAAATAAAAAATATGTTTACATTACTTTAATATATATATTTGTGTATATATACGAATTTTGTTTACTTGTGTCGTATAAAGTCGTTGTAGAAATATCGTTAGACTTATTTGGGATGGTGCTTTGTTGTATCAAAACAAACAGCTTTTGGTTTTAAAAAAATTTGCATTTGAATGCAAATTTAATTTGTATTCGCATTTTGTGAGTAATGAGACTAGATGCTCAAGTAAAACTTCAAAAACACCTCAAAAAAATGTTTTTGCAAAATGTGATTCGATTTGTTTGCAAAAATATTTAATAGTAACATTAACAAAATATAAAAAATGTCTATAGATGTGCTTAAAGGCTCATCAAACTTTGTGCCGATGAAGAGCATTAACTCCAAAATCTTGGTACATTTGGTAGCATAAAAAATAAATCTTTTAAACGATTATCATGATCAGCGGCACATAACATTTTTTTAAAAGCTTTTTGAATCAAAGCTAATCACCTAAGGCAAAATAAAACATTGAGTGTTGATTTTCGCAAATCATGTTTGCACGGTCATAAATCACATTAACAGCTTAGTATAAATGATGAGCGCTGAATTGAAAAAGAGTCGTCGTGGTTTTGTTTGTTGTTTTTAGAACTAGAAAGATAAAAACTCCTACTACTGTGTGCAAACACAAGCGCAACAAGCAAAAAACGTCAATATTGTTAATACACAGTTATCAGAACAGCACGTTATCGAGTTTTGTTGCGAGTTGCGCCTTCGTCACAATGAGTTTTTTACGTCATTTCTGAAAGTGCTTGTAAAGGTGCTTGGGGGTCAAAGTGAGCAAGCCAGGCCGAAAGCCAGGCAAGCATTGGATGTAGATATTTAGGAGGAGGCGGTTGAAGGCTGCGTAGGTTCTTGTTTTTCGACATCGAAAATAGCATATGGAGTATCATTCGTAGGAAAATGACTTGAAAAAGCCAAATAATAAATGTGTGTTCATTACGGAGCATGGTGAGACGAAAAAGCGTCTTTTTTTGCCATTTCTAAAGGTGACCATGGTTGTAGTTGTAAGGTGACATATCGGCTAATGATAAGACGAAGATAATGGTAATGGTAGCTTCTCAACCAGGAGAGCAGGATTTTTGTTATGATGAGGGTTTAAAATGAACTGCTCGATAGTAAACTTTATATTGTTGTTTGATGATTGTATATTGTATCTTGCTTATATATAAACAATCAGCAGACTAAAACGCTCATTCAAAATTTAAATGTGTTGTATTTAAAATGATATACATTATATTTGTTGACAAAATAAATCAACTATGCCAATTTTCAATGAAGCTGAGTAACACGTTGCATGAGCTAACTTTAACTCAAAACTAAACACTCGCGAAATAGATTGCTCATTTGGGTTTTTTAGTTTCAAGCGTGACCTATTCAAACAAAAAATTGGTAAGATTGATTATATATTTACAGTATTATATCAAAGCATTAATTTCTGTTAGTAAAGGAATAAATCTGCCCTTATACATTACTTCAAAACTGTGCTTGGCGCTAAGAGATTTAATTGTCATTTTAAATGTATGCATTTTAAATGACAATATTGTTATTTTGAGAGGATAGTCTTTGTTTGCATGGCTTTTTCTTGTCAATGGCCGTGCGTGCTCTAGAGGCAGCTTAGGCGACCACTAGAAGGGATAGAGATGCATACTCCACCTAGTTTACCAAAAACGGCAGAGATCACGCGTGTCGTTTTTTCGATTTTGCAAGTTTGTATACTCAAAACCACTTGTTTTTGTGCGACGGTGACGGTAGCGGTGATAAAATTGTGCTAAAACCCTTTTTGCTATATTTTATTTTATTTTTGTTCAACAAATGATCCAATGCCAAGTGTTAAAAATGTGGAAAGTAGAGAGAAAGTAATCAGCGGAAAAAAGTTAAAAAGATGGCAAGAAGAAGAAATATTTTGGGAAATAAAAAAATAAGTTTTAAATGATCATGACTACAAACGTAAATGCATTTATGTTATATCTAGCAGTCATGTAATTGCTAAATGTATCTCTTTCTCTCTTTGTAGATGTTGTAGACGCCGATACAGTTCCAGAGCTGGCCACAGTTATGGAAAAATGTCCAAACGGTACACTGGTGCTATTTTCCGAAATAAGTGTGTCGATAATAGCGACAATGTTTATTCATGA
This sequence comes from Entomobrya corticalis, assembly GCA_034694325.1. Lineage (NCBI taxonomy): Eukaryota > Metazoa > Arthropoda > Collembola > Entomobryomorpha > Entomobryidae > Entomobrya > Entomobrya corticalis. The sequence continues at coordinate 9,898 of JAQFYG010000273.1, read as the reverse complement.
TTAATTTACAGCAAGACTAATGAATCATTCTTATGGTTCTAACGCGTACTCGACGACATGGTGGATTCATCAAGTAATGCCCCACATTATAATCAGAGCGAAAACGTTGATAAAAACAGGAGAGGACGTTACCTACACTTACAATACGGAGTTTTTTACTAGCATGCAAACCATGGTTAGCTTATTATTCACATCATTTTTCAGTTGATTAGTTAATCATTAGTAAATACTGTAATGTTTTCGCGTTTTTCTTTTTGTTGTAGGTTTGTCAGTGCGAGTGTGTACGCGTATCCAAGATTATTGACTCTGATCAACCACCTGTAATTAAACCAGCTTCAAAGTTTGTTTGTCCGCATTGTGACAAGTACCTGTATGTATCCAATTTATAACCTTGGTTGTTACCTTATAGTGCTTTTTACTTTTTAGAGAGTTTTCCGCAAACAGTAATATGAAAAGGCGCGTCCAATCACATCATATGGTTAAGAAGCTTTCTTTGCAGTGCAAAACATGCCAAAAACAGTTTCAACTGAAGCAAAATCTCCAGACACATGAGCAAACTTACGTGGACAAGAAACAGAGAACCAATGTCTCCAATTGTTAATGTTACGGATAGTCATTGATGATACTTACCTTCACGTGAAAAGGCTTCTTTGCAACTCAAAATTTTCTGCCACGGATGGCTCACTTTGGAGTCGTGGTTCCAGTTTATTTTTTCCATTTACGGACTTTGACTGGCGATCATTTAGTATTCAGAGCGGATCCTTATCATAAGTCAGTCATGGTCTTCGTAGTTGTAATCCAATCTTATTTGAAGACTAATTTATCGAGTGCGTCGCTAATGATTGATGGAGAAAACCAACTTTTCCTATCACTTAAATTGCCTGTTACAGAAAACAAATATATGCATGTTTACCGTCTTTTATTGAATCTGAAGGCTGCTACATCAAGCGAGCCAGTCGATATTTCATTGGATGAATTTGTAAAAAATGGACATTTTATTGTGCCAATATATTATAATAATTTTTTAAAAAATCGCTATTCACTATCTCGAGATGCCCCTGTAAGGATTTTGCCTACATTTAGCTCGTAACTTACAAACAATATTAACGTTATTGTGTATTGTACCGAGAAAAAATTTGTAGCCGTAAATAAAAATAACGTATACCTTACATAAATAGGATAATTTTGAGATAAAGCATTTATTAAATTATATATCGCACGGAAAAATTTGAAGCAAAGGTATTACAAAAAGAGAACTGCGTTCCCTATCAGTATGCCAATTACCAATGTTTATTGTTAATAATACAATTGGCAAAAATCAAAAAGTGGGACGCTGGCTATTAGTTTATGTATGTTACAAAAACAATAAATTGGTATGTGACTATTTTGATTCGTATGCTAAATCGCCCGAGCACTGGCATATAAGGTTCCCAATAAAGACCAACAATGTAACATGGCGCCCAATCCAAAAGAAAACAAGTATTGCATGCGGACGTTTTGTTATATATTTTGCATTTCAGTTTATGCAAGGATTCACTTACCAACAGCTACTCTGCCGGTTTACATCCAATACCAACAAAAACGACAGAATTGTGAATACGTTTAGTTAAATGCAACACATTGGAAAGACAAAACACTCTTTTTAGTAATGAGCAAATTCGCCAAAGAGTAAAGAACAAATACGTCAAATAGTAATGAGCAAATACGTAAAAAAGTGATGAGCAAATACGTGAAAAAGTAATGAGCAAATAAGTGAAAAAGTAATGGGCAAATAAGTGAAAAAGCAATAAGAAGAAATAGAAATATAACTGTAAACACCTTTGACACAAATATAAAATCACAAACATGACATATAAGCAATGACTAGAAAATATTGTTTAGTTTTTGGTAATAAGCAATAAAGAGCAAAATTAGTGGGGAAAGATAAAAATATGGATTTATAAGTCTTTAGTCGCAAATACAAATCACAAACAAGTCATATAATAACAGATCCTTTAGACGTAGTCTCTTACATTTTGGGGACATTGAGGAAGAGAACTTATTTTTGAGAAAAGGGCGTTTTTAGGTCCGGCATGGATACTCTTACTCTATTGATAAGATTCTCGTGATTTCGTGGCACGGCATTTTTGACGATAAGATCTTATCAAGAAACCGATTGTTTAGAAGTCATTTGCGCGATTTAATATAAAGAAGGCGCCATCTGTTGGGGAGAAACGAGAGTAGCCAAAACGTTTTGTTAATCTAGCCAATTCACACAAACACGAAACGTAGGATACCAAAACTGACTCGTTCCGACTCCCCTGAAAAAAAATTCAAAATGAGATTATGAGATTGAGAGATGAGATTGAGATCCCCTAAATGAGATTAGAAATACCGCATTAGAAATATTCAAACTATTGACGGTTATGTTTCGGGGGCCGTACATAAAGCAATGCTAATTTACGGGACTTGGACTTTGTCACCGACATTTTGATATCAACAACGTCATCATTGTAGTTTACACACTTGTTTGTCGTTTTTGAAATAATGAACTGACACACCCATTCAATAAACTCATTGCAAGATGAAATAAACTAATAATCAAACAGAAAACCGTTATTCCTTTCATTGTTGCAAAACTGTGAAAATGGCTGGTTAAACTAAAAACAATGTGACACGACAAATCATGTAGACTTGAGTGGGCAGACTTTAATATTGAACTGAAGGAACGTGCAACGAAATGAAAAGCAAAAGCAGTTTTGTCATATCCTGTCTAAAAATAACTTATCTCTTATCATAAAATAGTGGCTCAAATATCACATCACTCACAATTTTCCAGACACTAATCAGCTAATCATAAAATCTGTGAGACATACAAGCATGAATAAACAGCTCTATGCATAAATGGTTGTTACATTTTACACGAAAGAAAGATATTTCATTATTCTTTCTGCAGTGTAACAGAGTTATGTATCAAGCATAATTAGATTAAGCGAATAAACTGATGATGTATTATATCTAACGTATAGTAAGTTTTGAATAAATAGCAAGCAGTTCTACGTGTTATAATTTATTAATGAGCCAATTATTTATTAGATCTGCCAGGGGAAAAATCATAAACAACAATAATAGCAAGTATGTGCATTATCATTACATTCATGCAACAAACGAAATGACAAGCCGTCGTGTTTTATTAGATTGCCGCACTACAATGTACAAAAAATAGTACATATTGAAGAAATATTGCATTAAATTGTATAGTTTCCTTATGAAAATTATATTTATTGCATACATTCAGGTTTTTATGCTTGTTCCCCTTCATTCTGCGTTTGTGGTAAACGATTAAACTGAATTCTGTCTTCGTTATCATCTGAATTATGAACCAAATCAGCTGCTCTAAGTTAACACCCACATTCAGTCGAAACAAGGAAACAACTGATGACCTTGGCTCATTCCGTCCCAGAAATCTACGATTTCGAGAACCATCCATTGTTGATCGTGAACGTCTTTGAATAAACTCTAGCACCATCAGCGCAAATCCTAAATTAAGCAAGCAAGATAGTCCAATAGCCAATAGTCCAAGATAAATATCCCTGAAAACACATAGAATCCATTCGCTGCAACATAAAAGATTCCCTTGTTTATATTCATCTTAGTTCATTTTCACTCATTTTCATTTAATTCATATATAAATGACATATCACATAATTAAGTACCTGTAAAATTGATGAAACTAGAATTGTGAACTGCCGGTGGTGTAGGTGGTGGCTTTGGGCAAATCAATGGAGCATGATAGCCAAAACTCAGTTCCTTCATAAAAAACACACCAAAATAAATTGCTTGCCGCAGAATAAAATGTTACAAACAACAGAGACACGGACATTAAGCCTATATAAAATGTTTGTGCAAAACAAAAAAATGGCATAATAATATTATATCATCGTTGATTTTAAAAAGGTTTATAACTATAAACAATAAACTAATTAACAGCATACATGGTAATAAGCGCTTCCATTTGTTCCAAACTGACAAAATTGTGCACTATTGCCAAAAATTGGCGTGATCCAATAACGGCCAGTCTGGTTCACGCACAAAGTGCAGGTTAACAGAATAAAACGCTGCAAAAAATAAAGTAAAAACACAATAATGATAATGGTATATACATGCACACACTTTTTATATCACTTTAAACTTGTTGTATTTATAATATATAATAAAATTACGCAAAAACAACTTGCACCAAAACTAAGACAAAATGGTCACATTTGCCCTGTTTGCGCCTAAAGAATTTAGCCACCAACCAAACGTTTCATTTTTTCTGTAAAAAAACAGATCTTTAAGAAGTCCATGATTATTGGAAAATTTAAAATCGCCGTGTGAAAGATCGTGGTATCACCGAGTGTGTATGTAAGTAGGAGGATACCTGGGTTCCAGATGGCCGTCTTAACTGCGACGAGACACTTTGAGATTTTCAACGAGAAGAAGAAAATCTAGTTCCTCGACAACAGATAACAGATGAAGTCGATCAGTAAAACGATGCAAACAACATTCCTTCTGTTCAACCCCGACAATGGGAGCCAGTTCTATTCATGCTTCCGCGGTACCGGCCAGCAGAACACCGGCAAGGCACACGCATATAAATTTCCTGTTCCTTTTGCATAGGATGGTTCAGAAACATAACAATATTATATTATAATGTGTATTTATTGTGTGTACAAGTGTTATATATGTGAGACACATACATAAGAGACACAAATGTCAAGAATAATTTGCATCAACATTACAGGAGAGCTCACATGGAAAATGTAAGCAATTTCTTCACGAGATGGTGTAGGGTATACTATACTATTTAGTTTAATAAAGGTAAAATGAAACATACATAATATGAAGTTTAATATTTTATAGGTTATTGTTGGGATTCGGTAACAAATAAAACTATTATTTATTGTACGAAAAAGAGATACATAACGTTTTTGTAGCAGTTCAATTTTCGCCAAATTAAAGCATTACACTTGAAAGAACTTTGCAGTGATTAGTTTGAAATCAGAAAAATCAGACGGTGACATGGATTCGATTGGTAGTCTGCACTTTAGCACATATGTCTAACAAGCCGGTCTTTCTTCAATTCTCTTGTTACCTGGAAGGAAAAAAACAAACCATATTTTAATATTTATATTAGTTGACAGCATTTGGAAATAAAAATTCGGAGGACTCAAATTGTTAGAACTAGACAACATTGAATCAATAGCCGAAAATGCGGAAATGTTCAGCCTGTCCAAACTTCGAAAAGTTGAGTTTGGCTTTTCCTAATTGCCAAAATTTTACACGTGAAATTGTAAAAGACTACACGAGTGAGTCGGAAACATCAAATCAAACTTTGTTAGCGTTTAAAACCAATTTGTCTAGCTGCAGCCGATGCTTTGCATAAAGATTCTACATACACTGCCTTTGGTGCAAGCATAGTCCGCAATATGTAAAGAACAATTTGGGATATTATCATGTTTAGACACCAAAAACCATTTAGAAGTTGTAAAGCTCAACTCTAGCTTCAAAATATATACTTACATTGCAATCCAGATCGATCTTTATATTCATAAAAATTTCTTTTTTTTTCCAATCCGATCACTTATCCACTTTACAGAATAAACACCATTGTCAATTGGCCCAACCTTACTAGTTTAATTGGTTGGCGAATTTGTTGTAACAATATTTGCTATCGTTGTTGTCCTTTTAGTCGGTACTGTTGTTGTTATCGCCTCTGTAGTTGTCCATTTTCTTGGCGTGGTGGTCGCAGTTAACCATCCACAAACAAGAAACGAAAACTGGAATTTTCAATATAAATTTTTAATAATTCAAATCTTGCACAAATATATTCGATTAAATGAAAATATGTGGCACCTAACTAAAAATAGGATAAATGGCGCTACTACAAACATCATCATAACAGATGATGTAAGAAGAAAAATGATGTAAACCTAGACAAAAACATACTTATATCCTCCATTGTTTTGGATTTTGGCCAAGCTCCGCCTTTACGAGGTAATTGAAATACTAAAAGAAAAGCTTAAAGATAGAATATACGTATGCGCATCGGAGACTGAAAATTTATTTTGTGAAATAAACTACCCACACGGTACGTTTATACAAGATTTGAAGTCTCTTGAGCATATATTTGACTTTTCAACATTACCAACTTCACATCCTTTATATGATAACAGTAACGCAAGGGTTCCAGGTCAACTAAAGATAGAATATCCATATCCTCTTCAGCTTGTTGGTGTAAAATCCAAACCATATTCTATATTGAATAAATGCCACGAATGCTTGCAGAACGAAACACAGTACAGCTTGGCTTGTAATATATGTGAGGGTATTGCCATAAGTGTTGCAAAAGGAGGGCCCCGCAGGAAGCATACTCCGCACTCAGTGTATCTTCGGGCGGCAAAGGAACAACATGAAACGCCAGAAGATTTTCTTGTACTTGAGAGAAGAAACCAGCAAGTAAAAATGCAAAACCTAAAAAAAAATTTTTTTGGGGCGAGATTATAGACGTATCTCGCTGAACTACAACGAAAGTGTTCCATCTGGATATAGTATATAAGCTTTTTAAATTTCCCAGTTTTGTATTATTATTGATGATGACTCACGCCGAAGAACAATGGATGCATATGGGCCACTTGATTTACGATTGAAGCATGGAACTTCAATGCAAATAGTTGGAATGTCTTGCTCCGGTAAAACTTTTCAATAAAAATTGCACTTCATAGAGAAAATGTGTACAATCAAAAGTTTGACTGGTGTGTTTTTGTTTACAACCAGTATCAAACCATTTTTAATGAAGTAAAAACAAAAGATAAAAACATAATTTTTACAGACAAAATCGACGAGTTGTAAGTAATCATCAATTCCGGACAAAGAATTTTAGTAATATTTGACGATTTTATGCTTCAATTTGAGTCATCTCTAAACAAATATATAAGTGAATTTTTTATTCATCGCGCACATCATGACAACTTGACTTTAATTATACTTCAGCAAGTTTTGTATGCCAAAAACGCACGTGTGTTAAATCTCAACGCCCACTACCTAAATATTTTTCGTATTTTCTAGGATCGCAGATGATGCCAGATAATCCTAAATTAGTGTATGAAAGCTATAAAATTGCCAGAGAAAAACCATTTAGTTACTTAATGATTGATCTTCATCCATCAACTCCAAATTATGCTAGACTCAGATCATCAGTTTTTATTGATGATAGTTTAAGATATTATTTACCCAGAAAATGCGAAAAGTAAATTTTGGCGTGACAGTGATTTTTTTATAAAAGAAGATGACAATTGCGAAAAAGCCGGAGAATCAATTTGGCTGCTGGAATATTCAGACAGCTAGATTGGTATGATTAAATTAAAATAATGGAGCAAATTCTCCAAAACTACGACTTTTTAATTAGTTTAGCTAAAGCAAAAGGAAAAAAGCAACAACAACTTGTTGATCAAGCTAACCCAGAAGAAATATTATCTATTTTTGGTTGTGTAAATTTATGTACAGAACAGCGCATGTATATTCCCGGCTTAGACACTTTAAAACGACAAAAACGGTGGAAGCGGGCAGTGCTTATTTTAAAGAAAAAACAAAAGCTTTTATTACTATTACTTTTGAACATATGCACTTTACTGCGAGAAGCACTTCATAACGTTTATAATATGGAATGATGGATATCGCGACGGAATACTGTATTGTTACAAAAGAGCTATATGAAAAATATAACGCACCCTCACCGCTTCTTGTAGAAAAAATTAGCAGATTACCCCAAAGATTAAAATCAAAATTCAACAAGCTTCTAGAGTATTTACAAAGCAATAAACTACATTGGGATGAAAACGGTAAAATATCAGGTTAAACTTCATCTTTGTTTGACTTTGTAAAATTTTGCAGTGAGAGGAAAGAGGTAACCAAGTGAGTGGCGGGGTTTTATGATTCATTTTTTGCATGCTCCTCTTCCATTACTCTGCAAAAAAGTAAAACTAGAAATAAAAAAGTTGAAAAGGCAACATGGCAAACAGTTACATAAAACGAGCGTGGACTAATTATTCACAGCCATCTGCATTAAATGCTCTTCATGGGTTTGTGAGAGCAAGATAGTTGAAAGATATTAAAGAAACAGAAAAAGACTTGAGTAAGATATAAGCATTTTTTATTCATAAGCCGGCACGACAAAAATACCCAACACGAAAAATTATTTTAAAGGGGCCTAGAGAGCATTTTTGTGCTGATCTAGTTAATATGCAGGCTTACTCAAGACAAAACAAGGGTTATAATTGGATGCTGTTTGTACCTGACGGGTTTACAAAAGAGCTATTCGTTATTCCGTTAAAGAAAAAACTACAAAGGAAGTAGCAGATGCATTCCAAGAAGTGATAAAACGCGCAAAGCGACGACCAGCATTTTTGTTCACACACATGGGACTTGAGTCTGTAGGAAGGTCATTTCAAACGTTACAATAAAACAATAAAAACGTTAGTGGCAAAATACTTTACTCAAGAAAATTCCAAGAAATGGTTAGACGTTATCCCAAAAGTTGTGTCCGCATATAATAATACACCCCATTCAGCCCATGATTTTAAACCGTCACACATAAAACCAAAAGTTAACATTAGTTAAGTTTTTCATAATTTTTAAGCTAAAGTGGCTCAGATACCCCGTCCTTCCCCCAAGTTTAAAGTTGGAGATAAAGTAAGAATAGCAAAAAGCAGATTAACGTTTCAGAAAGGATATGATAAATATTTTACTGACGACGTGTTCCGCGTTGCATCATTCGTTGAAGGAAGTTTTCTTGTACTAAGCTATAAATTAGAAAGCCTCGACGATGCAGCCAATCAGTTCATCGTTTGTTGATGCCGAATTAGGATACGCAGGAGAGTAAAATATCACAGATAGCTATATAATGGATTCTTTAATGTTTTAATGGTAAGCAACATGAATACAGATTCATTTCATCATACAAATTTCTCAACAAAACTTCCTCGTCCGTTGAATTTGGAAGGATATGAAGTAGCATTAGAGTCTATTACTGCACATGACCGAAACCCCAAAGAGCAAAGACAACCAGAAGCACCAGACTCCACCACAGAAAATACAGAAGACCAAGGATTTTTTAATATTTAAAACCGCGATGATGAGATCGTTCATCAAAATGAAGTCATTACGCATAGATAAAAATGATGATGTATGGGTAAACTTTGTTACGGCTGTTAATGCAAAGCTTGCCAGAAGGACTATGGGTGTGCGCTTTCAGCCAATTTTTTACTCAAGTTGATGGACAACCCGTCGTTTCTCCAATTCTATAACGGTTAGCGTTGAAGATGGTTTTCATGTAACGTTGAGAGAGCCATTAAATCGTACCTTTGGATTTTCAGAAGAACGTTTTAGTAACGGAAGAACAATTGAAAGCATAAAAATATCTAAAACAACACAGCAAGAAATTTTTATAATACAGATGGAAGCAAAGCCCCAACCATCTTCTATATGCACAAAAATAAAAGCAACGCTTCTAGAAAATAGAAACAAAGTTTCAATGGTTGTACTTAAATCTACTTCAACAATCGAATATGAAGTGGAAGGAAGATTTGCTAGATTTTTCTTGTTAAAGTTTTTAAACAACTACATGGGACTTGATGATAATTTCTACTTTGAAGGAAAGCACTCTGTACGAGTTCCACTTGAAATAATAAATCCAAAACTGGAAACAAACGCTAACGCTCCAGAGAAAAAAACATGTACTAAGTTATTAGTGCTATGCAACATCATTTCAAATAAATATCTTGCTAGACAGGAAACGCCAGGGTTGGAGAGGAGGATTAGTGGCCCCTATTTTTTACTGCATAAATCGATAGAACTTTGTCTGAAACGCCCACAGCCA
>JAQFYG010000272.1:0-36928 GCA_034694325.1 Entomobrya corticalis | reverse complement strand
ACTCATAAAAGTAAGTATCTTTGAAGATATTTCTCCGTCGGACCGACTAGATTTTAAGTAAGTTTCTAATCAGTGATCATGTACATATGAGCAAATACTATGTTGATCGCTATTGTCGTCATTAGTAGTACCGGAACCACACCATGTAAACTTGAACAATTCCCATTTTTCAATTTGCATTCACATATTCACATCTGTCCACATCCAATTTAAAAAGTGCCATCGGCATTTGTCAGCTCTGATGTCATTCATTTCATTTCTCTATTCAAACATCACCACTTGTTCCTGGTTCTGTATTTATTCATGCTCCGTTCTAGTCCTTGGGCCCAAACGAATAAATAATGTCGACACAGGCCACTTTCCTGTATCTATTTAGTGTGACATTGTAGCAGTTATAAATATAAAGCGTGTCAGCTATTATTTACACGGACTGGCCTTTGTGAACGTTGTCATTGTTTCTTGAGCAGTGGAACAGCTTGAAACATGGCGAAAGCAGTAGAGGACAGAAAAATCAAACAAAACCAGTGCATTATTTAAGTGAACAACCAATTTTCAATTTTTTTTGTTTCCTTGCGTTTGCCCTCATCACTGCCAACTATAACAGGAGCAAAGACAATAAACAGCGTAATATGGGATGAGTAACTGCTCTGATTTTGTTGGAACATATTTTGAAGGTGTGCTTTCAACCAGGGTCTTATATGCTACCGTGTTTTTAGCTCACTGCAGGGCATTTAGTACCTTTCTCTCATTGCTTTTTCGTAGATCTCAGTATGTTTTTACAAGATATATAGCAAACACTGGGTTTCTTGAGGAAAGTACCTAGTTTGATCATAGTATTGACTGTGGATTTGGAGCACATTTATTGAAAAATTACAAAAATGAGACCGTCAGCCCCACCATCAAGTAGTAACAATGGATTCAATCGGGCAGAAGGATTATCATCATCATCTTTTTCTTGGATATTTCACTTCCTGCTTATTATTTTGCTACAGGCCTTTTCTCTGGCTTCCTGGTTAGGTATATAATTTTTATTGTTTCCTTTCTTCTCTGCTAAAATACGAGAAATGAAATGGGATGAAGAAAGGAAGGAGTAGAGAGAGAATGAAGAGTTGGCTAACAGGGCATTGAACAAGGAAAGTAAGAAAGTAAAGCGTGTCAGCTATTATTTACACGGACTGGCCTTTGTGAACGTTGTCATTGTTTCTTGAGCAGTGGAACAGCTTGAAACATGGCGAAAGCAGTAGAGGACAGAAAAATCAAACAAAACCAGTGCATTATTTAAGTGAACAACCAATTTTCAATTTTTTTTGTTTCCTTGCGTTTGCCCTCATCACTGCCAACTATAACAGGAGCAAAGACAATAAACAGCGTAATATGGGATGAGTAACTGCTCTGATTTTGTTGGAACATATTTTGAAGGTGTGCTTTCAACCAGGGTCTTATATGCTACCGTGTTTTTAGCTCACTGCAGGGCATTTAGTACCTTTCTCTCATTGCTTTTTCGTAGATCTCAGTATGTTTTTACAAGATATATAGCAAACACTGGGTTTCTTGAGGAAAGTACCTAGTTTGATCATAGTATTGACTGTGGATTTGGAGCACATTTATTGAAAAATTACAAAAATGAGACCGTCAGCCCCACCATCAAGTAGTAACAATGGATTCAATCGGGCAGAAGGATTATCATCATCATCTTTTTCTTGGATATTTCACTTCCTGCTTATTATTTTGCTACAGGCCTTTTCTCTGGCTTCCTGGTTAGGTATATAATTTTTATTGTTTCCTTTCTTCTCTGCTAAAATACGAGAAATGAAATGGGATGAAGAAAGGAAGGAGTAGAGAGAGAATGAAGAGTTGGCTAACAGGGCATTGAACAAGGAAAGTAAGAAAGTAGGTTAAAGAAAGCAAGTGGGAGAACGGAAGGAAAATAAGGATATTATATTTTTTATTAAAAAAATTGGACGTGTGCTTTCACTTCTTTAGTTTAAATATGACGCTTCGGGTTCCTACTTCTGTTTTCTATTCTTTTCGTACAAAAAACTAGTTGACAATTTAATCAAGTTGAGTGAGTGCTATATTATGGTTATGGTTAGTTGTACTGTGGGAAACATCTCCATTATTCAGCTGGATTGTTGTTGAGCTTGGAGTTGTTAGCCTTGCTATTTTAAAATTGAGAACAATACGTATGTACTAGCAAAGTCAAGTAAGTGTTACAAAAGAAACAAAAGAATGCTTCTGGTATTAAGATTCAGATGAATTCAGTTCGTTGCTGTTTTTGCTGATGTAAAACAGACAGATGATGGGGTAGTGTTAGACCATTTAAACTATCACAAAAGAAAAGTGTGTACGTATAATTATATTATTTAGTATAAAGTATTCATTGTGTGATTTTGTTCTGTCTTTTTTAAACAATAAAATATCATCGGGAAACAATGCAGCATCAAATGAGGAAGTTCACCTGACGCCCGAGAGCTCACCCGAACTGACGAAACGGTCTTGGTTTGGAAGTCTCATGGGATCGGAAAGAGATGAGGCGTACACAATCCTTGTCCGAGGAAAACCATTAGCTACTGTTAAGGCTGATCTTATTCACGCTTTCTTGTCGGTAAGCTGACATGTGAAATACACATAACTGGACAGAAAACATGATAAAACATAATAATATTTGTGTGTTTTTTCTTTACCCCAATTAAACGTGGTATATTTTACGTAAATGCTTTCTTTTTTGTGCCAACAGATAGCAGAACTGAGTCATAGTGTCGCAAGCCCGATGTCGTTCAAAGTGGAGTACAAGCGAGGCTCATCCGGCCCTGCCATGTTCCAGCGTCAAGTTCGTTTCCAAGTTGACATCTCACCCGTCCCAAAACCTCCAGGTCATCACGCTCAGACAACGTCGGAACGGGAGTTCCTTTATGCCATTACCTTCATCCTGTTGTCAGGAAATATTCGTCGTTTTCGTAGAATCTGTGAGCACATACAGTCACAGGTTTGTAGTCGAAGACCACCACCACCTTCCCCTCGAGCAGCACGGAAATTTGGAAATTCCGAGCAGTTGAGTGAGAGCTCATCATGTGGCTCTGATACTTCGGAAAGATTGTCGCCATTTTCAAATGCCACTACTAGACAAGTAAGCAAAGTTTTTACAAAGTTACTTTGACACTGTCATGAAATTGTTAAAATTATAACTTTTATAAGTGTAATAATATATTAATGGACGTCTTTAATTAGTATTCATCTCACTTCACTTAAAGCTTTTCAGCTCACAACTCTAGGTAACATCCTAGATAACCAACACTGTGAGAATTTTAACCAACGATGCATGCATGGTATCATGTCACTCACTTTTGCACGAACGGAGCAATTTTGGCTTCAATTTTCACATAATTTTACAGTTTGTTTGTCTTTCTATTCCTTTTTGCAGCTTTGTTATGTTTCTCACTTAAATTGTATAAATTAATTATTGCTAAAAACAAAATTAGGCCTTTAGTCAACTGTACGTATCTCATCTGAGCTCAGTTAAAATGCAAAAACAACACGTGGGCGTACTTTAATTGGTAGAAGCTTCCATTGCGAGATTATCTCATTCACTATATGATTTACAGACAAAACATACAAAACAAATATCTAATTAACTACCTTTTTGTTGTTGTCTGCATAACGGTATTTATTTACTGTATTGTACATATAAATAAATACCATGTACTGAACTGTTTAGTTCATATAAAATCAATAAAGTGGACAATCAAAGCACTAAAAATGCAGAATTTGGAAACAGTTTCTTAATTTCTTAGATCAATATGGCAATTAAATCTGTGTATACGTTTTATAAAGGCATGCTGTAACAGTTTTTTCGCATAAATATATAAGTATTGTTACCATACCATCAACAATACAATGCAGCAGCAAAAAAGTAGAAAAACACTGAATAATTATGTACCGTCATCTTCAGCTCACGGCTTCACTCATTATTGTGCAGCCAAAGCTATTTTTAATCATTAAAATTATGTTTATTAAAGTTTATAACAGTAATTCATATAGCATCTTATTATTATTATTATTTATTTTTTGGTGAAGACAACTAAAAAAAGTAAAACAAAAGACTAAAGCTTTGGCTTATTTGATTTTATTTTTGAGGAATATGGAAACTTTATGTATTTCAGTTTTTTATTCTTTGTTTTGAGCAACGAATAAGTACAAAGTAAGTAAAGCTCACACACGGAAGGACAGATACAATGTGTAAAAGTTTTGTTAAAGAGGGTTCATTTTTCACATTTCAGTCATTCTCAGGAATTTACTAATTTTGTATTGATGATGATGATGATAATCAGGACACACGCTCGTCACTTCCTGTCTGCCCAGACAAAATTGGGGATGGATGGACGGGAGCATTGCAAATTCTTGAGCCTTCTTCATTAGAAACAGTTGGTATGTCATTTGATCATTCATCAGCCATCATATCATGACATGACATCACTTACAACTTACAACAACATCAATCAGTGCTACTACATCCATAAATTAATGCGTACAAGACACATGTGTAAATCAATGTTAGCCAAATTTTGTATGCCAATTTTTACCCTCTAATTTCGGCGTTATTTTTGTCTGCTGCTCTGTCTGTAAAGTACAGGTGCTGCTCTCATTACGTTTCCGTTAAGCATAATATATTATACAGGTTTTTATACAAATATAAAAATAATATGTAAGCATGCTCTAGTAATGCCTAATTAGGGTCAAATTGTCTATTTGTCGCGTCCAAGATTCTCATTGGAAATATCGTGTTTTTGCATTTGCATAATTAACTGACTTGTTCATTTTACCCGCTTGCCTCTCAACCCCTCTAACTACTTCTGTTGCTAATCTAATTAATTCCTTTTTGTTTCGACAATAATACAAGCACTCGCGCATTTTGTATGGCTTTGTTATTATTCCCTTTTCCATACATTTCTATAACAGCTGCCTCAAAAATAATGAACCGACAGCAAAGTTACAGACTATAGCTATATAATAATGCTTTACTCAAACCACCGCTCATTCCAAAATAAAATCAGATGCGAGCCTTCCCACTACACCGGATAATAAAATGAATAAATGAATTCAAATAAAAACTTGGGCGAACCATGAAAAAAATCAATACTTAACATCATTGTGAATATGATACTAGGATGAAAATAAATTACTATATTTCCGACCGATGATTGATCCACCTTGGAAAAAATCGGTAGTGACAGGTGACCTGACATCAGTAAGAAAAAGCAGCACCAGCTGGGCCTCAATCAACGTTGTTAATAAACCTTTCGGTGGATAAAAAATGCATGATTTTATTCGAATTTCATGTCTCGCTCCTACTTACCTCAACTCGATCGCCGACCAAACCTCCCACCACCATCTCACATTATTATGCAGTCGTTTCTTATGCATTCTCCTGTGAAATGGGAGGACACGGTAATTGAACACAGATGTGCAGCAGTGTGCATAATGTACGAGAAAGCGAAACCACGAGCCAAGTCGAGTTCTTTTTTTGACGATTTTGACGGGTGTCGCATTGGGGATCACAGTTTTTTTTCTCCATACACACAGCTTTTCTCCAATTCTTTGCCTTCGTTTTTTTCTGCATGCATAAAAAATACGATGTGGTTTTACGCTTGTAGCTGTACAACGACCATGAGATCAGTTAGTCCGAACTGAACGAATAATACGACCTGCCAGGGACAAACACTAACCAGAGGCGTATGTTTTTAGTGCCCTCTTATACCCACCAAACTATGTACCGAGAAGGTGTTTGTGTGCTTCATCTTTGCCATGTCACTTGTCGTCGTGAGAGAGCGAGGATGAGGATGTCATGGGATGATATGATGATGACATTCGTCCTTCTACTTACCCACAGTAATAAGTGCCTATACACAACAGCACACATAATATTATAAATGAGAACGAAACTCTAAACCACCACGTAACGTAATACTTGTGGGAAAATAAAGAAGGTGAGAGGATGTGATGTGATGGCACTATAGTTTGTAGAGTGTGGAATGTGAATCTCATCTTTTTATGACTGTTCACATATTTCTTCCTCTTTTTTTCTTTCCTTTTTTCGGATGTCGTGCCGTCGACGACCAGAGAAAGTACTTTTTGACTAAGGGAACAAGAGAGAGAAAAAAAGAGGAAAATAAATAAGTGGAACACTAGACTATATCAAGCCTCTTGTTATTCCCTTTCTTCTTTTTTGGATGTGCTCTCTATACTTTTTTTGAAGGTGGCAGTAGGTTTGTTGTTGTTGCTGAATAGACGGTGACGTTGGTGGTTGGAACGTGTTTATAAGATGGTAGCTTTTGTAGTGGTTGAAAATATTATGTATGCATACCATCGTAATACCTGGAAAGCCACTCGTTCGCTTTCCCTGGACCATCTTGATCATCATCGCTATAAAGGTTTTCTGCTGCTACCTGTTTAATATAACATTAAGATTACTTACAAGCTGCATCCTACTTTTTCAGGATTTGCACCTGTTTTTCTGTGATTTCCTTTTTGCAATATCCTCAGGAACGCCTGGAAAGAGAAAAGGCTATATAGAAAACTAATCCTAAACACGGTTTTAAAAGTTTGGGGCTCTGCGCATTAGTACTCTGCGATTTATTTAGGATACAAATACAACTTAAAAGCAATAAAAACAAAATCGTCTTGTCTTATTTCTTGAGATGCCGCCTTTTCATTTGTGGGCAGTTACCAATCCTTCCTCAAACAGAACTAAATATATGCAGTTTCTCTTCTTTTCTAAGGTGACTTTTATATTAAGACACAGTGAAAAACTACTTATGGATGTTTGATATTCGTTGAATAGGATACCCAAAAACAGCCAATATTAGGGTGAAATACAAAGCTCCAACATAAAGTTTCGAATGAACTTTTACCAAAACAGGATGACTTTCTCTAAAGCGGATTAAATTCAAATCTCCAAAAAGTCAGATTGTTTATACATTTCTTGTTATTCTACATACAAGTTTTGGGTGTACTTTTATTACTTCTAAATCGATTGAACCTAGAGCAATTTCATTCCTGAAATGTAAAAATGCATTGAAAGAACAAGTGTCATGAGTGATGACGTATAATTTTGGATGTTGAGTACTACATCTTATTGCTAGTTTTGTTTGTAACTTACCATTTGACCGTAAGTACAAAAATCTTTTTACGGCAATGTCGAAAGCTGTTTCCCACAAGTTGGTAGGATGTGGAATGGAAATGATGAAACTATAATCATGCATGCAACTCATGTCCTGATCATGATGATGCGATCAGAATATTTTTAGTATAGCTCATTACCAAGTAAAGTGAAGAAATATTATGGTAAAGTTCAATCAATGCTTATATGATTCTGAAGGCGTTATTTCAACATGAGCCAAAACTTTGTCTTATTACAACAGAGAAAGTAGCAACAAAGTAGAAATATCAAAACAACAAACAACCCGCAACAAACATCGTCAATTTCATGATTTTTCCTTTAAATTGTGCAATATTGTTAACTTGGCTACCCGCATCTTTCCTTCGTCTATAAACCTTGTGTAATCATGCTTGCTTTGGAAAATGTTGGTAAAAATAGAAATACATATACGCTTCTCTAATTGTTTAATCATACAGAGTTTCGTTTTCATGGTTGTCATATTTGCACTTCATTAAACCAAAGTATATTGATGGCTGATATTAGGAAATTACTATTTGATTGCTCTATAAATATAATAAAGCACTAGCAACCGTCAAGATATAAACGAAGAGAAAGCCAAACATAAAAGAAAATGAAATCATTCCAAGGCGGTTAATGATTCAATAAAAAAGTTGCTACCATTTTTGTCCCTTGTTGCATTTTCCTCCAATAATTTATGGCATTTTAATGAGGAAAACGGACTTTCTCCGAGACCATCACATATCACATGCCACCTGGGTCTACAATTTACAGCCAACAACAGTGTAAAGTTATAATATTTATAATGGCTAGATATTATAAATTCTGCTAACTTTTGTACTAGGAGTTACTATGTATTATGCAAATGAGATGGAAATGGGAAAATACAACGGGATATTGGCAGACATATCATGAATCATGACATAAATCGAAAAAAAAGAGAGACACTTCTGTTTGCTTGGTAGGTAGAAGAATTCTTGTGGGCTTAAAAGGCGGCAACGCTACCACTTACTACCACAGCTTGCGCGTCGATGTTGATAACGATGCTGATGATGATGGTGGTGGTGTGACAGTGACAACTGTAGAAAATTATAGATGAAAAGAGGAGGAAATAAAGAGAGGTTCTAACTTTTACGGGAAAAAGTATTTTATTGTATGAAGATGGAATAGGAAACACGAAAAAAAGGAAGCCAAGGTTGGTCGCTACTACTCTTCTTCCTTTTCTTTGTTCAATGGAGGAAAGGGGATATGATAAAAGCATAAAATGTAACGGATTACATGTCTTCTTATACACTCTGTATAAAACATGCGTACCTAATATTACTGTCAATAATATGCATAATATGCATGATGCTTAGTTTCAAAAATATTGATTTTTATAAAAAATATTCATACTGCTGCTGTATTTTATAATATCGAATCCAATAGTATGACTCTCTTGTGTCCATGTAATTTATTTCTTATTTTCGCATGCTCGTCACGTGAAACAAAACCAGCTACTACTATGGACTAGTATTGATATATGACACATTAAATTGCGCCGTTTCAGTGTACTTTCATTAGGTTTGGAATGTTGGAATTGGTTAATAGGAGGGAGAATTTATTTGGAAATATTATATTATATGTTGGGAGGTGTTGCGTGAATAATGAGTGGTGACAATCTCGACGCAAAGCCAGACGATACAAGAAATTGAACAAAGAACCAATCTTGGAATAATGCCGACAAGAATGATGACGATGATCATGATAATTTTAATAATAAAAATAAATAAAAATGAAGTGTCCCTGATATTGTACGTATGTCTGTCTGTAGTGTTTGCTGGTTTCTCTGCTTCCAATTTTATTTTTCTTCTCTTTCGGAATTTGGTATGATGACAAGTACAAAGATAGGGTGGGATAGTATGGCTTCCAAGAAAAAGCCATATTCTAATAGGTTCTTCTCTCTGCGAGCTGCTTTGTGGCGGTGATATAAAAAAGAAAAGCAACACAAAAATATATATTCAGCGTTCGCTCAACGTTCGTCGTCGCCTTGTATGCATAATTTCCGTTTCCAGTTTCTTTGAATAATTTTGTCGCTGTGCTGTACATCATGTGGGGGGGAGAATAAAATGAAATCTGCTGCAGCCTTTTTTTGTAGGTCTACTGTGTCTACGGAAAATTCGTAATAACAATGATGAGCTTTGTTGTCGCCGTTATTGCCCTATAACTTTTTTCGTTCGCTAACAAAAGTCTATATGTTCTGAATCGTAAATATAGATGTATCGTGGGAAAATCGACAGTATTAAATGTGCTCACGTTTCTGTATGTCGATGCCTGACAAGCTTTTTATGGCTCATTCATATTTTAATATGCCAATAAAAATGCGTTTACTTTTTTAATTGAATGAATTTATATTAGAATACTCATTTAAGCTAGGCTTGGTTTAAGGTACATGGGATTGGGTACCCATGTTCTATTTGCAAATCTTCATTTAGATGATAATTCATTTTAATTTTTGTATTCTTGTGCTCTTTCTAGACCGAATCGGACAAAGAGGGCGATTTCAGTGAGGCGCGAACTATACAGCAGAAAGACATCCGTGGGAGCGTGAGCGAGAACTCATCCACCTCACTCCTTCTCTCCGAGATGAGTAGCAGTCCAATCAAATCAATTCACCAGCCGCCAACTATACAGTCTCAGTCTCCAACGGTTATAATGGGAGGAAGTAGTAGCTGTAGTAACAATGGAGGAGGAAACGGCTCAGTGTCAACAACGTCATCACCTCAGGTGATTGTTCACACTCCAGTGGGAAGTCCACACCATCAACACGGACATCATCACCACCATCACCATCATCACCACCACCATCATCATCATCACCAAAGGAGTAACAGCATCAAGCAACAAAACGGGGGTGGCAGCACAACTCCACCTCCCAGCTCACCCTCAACGAATAACAAAACGCACTCGAGTGGCGGCAGCATTGGAGGTGGAAATAGTAATAACGGCAGTGGAAGCAACAGTCCAAGTAGCAACAACAGCAAGGAGTTAGCCATGATGAATAATTGTAACAGCAGCGTTGGCGGTGGCGGCAGTAGTGGAATAAGTATTGTTGTCACGAGCGGTTGCGGTGGTGGACCTGCCGGTATCTTGTCATCCTCTCCAAATAATGGTGGAGGTGTAATCATTTGTAATAATGTGCCATCCTCGGTGACAGCAGTGACAGCGGCTTCATCCTGCTCCTCTTCCACTCCTTCGTCCAACTGCAAACCGACATCAAACGGATCAGCAAAACCTCACAGTGGCGCGATCAACACCGCAGTTTCCCCTTCCGCAGTGAGCAGCTCGTCAGCAAGTAGTAGCAGTAGCTCCTCTGGTAGTCATACTACAAGTGGAGTGATGATCACTTCCCAGCAGCAACAAACAGCCTCATCATCATCGTCCAATAGTAACGTTGTAACGACCAATTTGCAAAGTAATGGATCGTCCCCTCCACCCATTCCCATTAAGAAGGAGCAAATTGTCTGATGTCACCTTTCCTCCTCCCCAATCACTACGTTCATTACAAGTTTTGTCAAATCCATCAAATCTGTCTTTGAGGAACAGTTACAGCAGTTGGAGGAGCAACGACAATTTAATCATCAGACTAACAACAACTGCAGTAGTCAGAATCAAAATCCTAATAACAATAATAATAACTATAGCAACACAAGTACAGATAGTAGTGAACAGTGAGTGAACGTTGTAATGAGTCAAAAAGCCCCAACTCTTCAAACATTCAACTTTTGACGCTCTTAATGTTCTAGTTTTTATGTTCTGTGGTACTTTAAATTTTCTAGTCAATCAGTAAGTAGATTCAATTGATAGGTTTAGCAGTCGCCCCAGTCGCCGGGTCTCTCACCTTTTATTTGCCTAGTCTGTCTATAGATGAATTATCGTTTACATACTTGATCAACAACTAAACTTACAAACAAGATGTCACTGACGATTTCGTTATTGATATCCTAACCATATTCTTCCAAAATAAATACATTAAATCAAGTACTAAAACTATTTTTACTCTTCGTCGTGTTCAGTCATGATTGTTCCAGATAAGTTTAAATTCCAACCTTGGAATTCAAGTCTACTAAAACCAACCCAATGTCAAATGTAGTAACTTTTTACGTCTACTTAAATAAAATTATTAATGTTTGTGTGTAAGGAACACTTTATATAATTAGTTATTACCAATATTACCGATAATTACTTGCCAACAAAGATAATAGTTAAACGTATTGTTAAATGATGTGTAGAAGTATTTTATATTATTCCAATCCTGTAAGCAACAAATACCGGTACTTATTTGGTAACATTCGTTTATAGTACATTTAATTTGAACGTGTCCTAAATTACCAAAGTGGATAATTTAATTTTGACTCGAATAACATATACCGTTAAACGGATGAAGACTGGCTAATCTAATTCTATAATTAAAACATTGCGTTTCATATTATATTAGCATTCTGTTGATATGGAATAAATTTAAAAAAGTTGCGTATAAAGTCGAGGAGTTGCATGGTTGCTGAAATGTTCTACTATTTAAATCAGTTTTCTCCTTATATGGTTGCTTGTCAAAATTATTAACTGTTGTAATTTTACTAAGTTCTGAAGTTCTGGATGTTGTACGAAATAAAACTAGATGAGTAAGATACTAGCAAAGATAAGTTGAATTGATTGCGATTGTTGCGATGGAATAATGATATGTATAGTCTGAGAAATCCATTACTAAAGAAATAGTTTTAGAAAGCATTATTCAATAAAAAAAGAAAATTCTATTTCTATTTATAAATGAATGATGTGTAAAAATAGGGGAAAACTATAAGTACTAATGTAATAAGATGATCTGACGATGATGATGATAACAAGAATGTTAAAACAGTTTACCGTCCTACTTACTACTAAAATTAGATCGTACACGCATAAAAATTATAATATAGTAAGCTAAACAACATGCTATTATAGAAATTATGGAGTTGGATTTGTATCACCGTCTTGCTCCTTTACTTCTACTAATTTGTTTCATTTATAATCATTTCAGCTGTTGCTGTTGGATTTCTTCGAGAAAAATTAATACGAAAGCATAATTATTATCAGGTCTATCCATTTATGCACTTTGAACTCCATTTTTTCAGATGGTTTCCGGATGTTGATCGTTAATTTGCGCAAAGAAATAAATATATAGCGATTATGATGACAAATGTTTTTCGACGTACTTTTTAGATAACTATACAATTAGTATATCCTCATCAAACAAAGACGATGAAAACACTTCCAAAACAAAACCGCCTCTTTATATTTTAAAATAAATCTCCAAACTAAAAATACGTACTCAGAATTGATGTGAGAACGCTCGATATTATTGGCTATTTCTTATCTAATTGCTATTATCGGTTATGAAGATGATGATAATGATAATCCGGACTTTGGACAAAAAAAGAATATATTATTTTCTAAAGAAAGAGAGAAAGAAAAGAGTGAACCAAAAAATAAAATTTAAAAAAGAGTTATACTTATTATGTATATCATTATTGTCTTTTGAACAAGAAAAAAATGAAAGAAAATGACATGAGTATCTCGGCCTTTTTAGGAAAAATGTTGCCTATTCTCTATTAAAATTATTACGTATCTACAATACTACTATATTTATGATTATTCCTCTGGTCCTTCGAGTATAATGCGAAGGTACTGAACGATGAAACGATGATCAAATACCTGTCAATTTATAATATTTTAAATGTGTAGCTTTAAAATTAGGATTTAACTGTGTAGCTGGAAGAGGGCTTGAGAATGGAAAGAGAAATACAATACACTCGTTGGTCGATTTCTGAGGGAGCGAATAATGATTTCTACTTGCAATTAAGTATATTTGATATTATTGTTTTCCCTGATCGATAAAGTCTTCTATGCAATTGTGTACTTTATCGTATTTACTGTCCGCTGCTAAAATTAGTTTAGAGTTCATTGCCTCATGTAATTGCTGATTTTTTGCAAAGTGTAAGAAGATTACAAATTTCATAGATAAATATTCTTTATCTTTCGATATAATATACTTTCTTCAATGAACTCTCCGCGCTTGAGTAAAAACACCCCATGTCAAATATCAGTTTCTTTTAAGTAGAACTACCAGTAAGTAGTAGTTTTTTATTCTCAGTATTGAACGTATACGATCTGTTTCAATTTACAGCAGCAGCAACACGTTAGTCGAAATGTCGAAAAGAGAAATTATTTGTAGTCTCTGATTTACTTGTAATATACTACCGATTTTCTACTCATTCGCATTTACTCCAAACACTAGTTGGTTGACGTTACCACACGGTTCCTTGTATGTATATTCTACAATATATACATATACAAAATTGTAAGTACTTTTATTGTACTTATCTGTACTCCTAAATAAAAAGCTATAGGCAAAGTTGGCTAAATAAAAAGATTTTAGTTTAAATATTTAAACAAGTATAATATGGGCAAGATCAAGATCTCTCTTTCCTGTCTTCAATTATGGTGATGTACTTGAATATTAGAATTTTGAGACAAACATGTACACCGCCACTCTTGCTATAACCATCGTCAATGAATCTTCAGAACAGAGCGCAGTAATTTTTAAATGTAATCAATAGATAAAATACTGATAAGATGAACACATACTCCGGCATTTGTTTGAAACAACCGAGAAATGATTTGTAGAACAATGCATATACACATGTTAAATTTCGTCACACAACAGCTAAACTCTTAGGATTACGTTAGTATTAAATATAAATAACAATTAAAGTTGTCGTGACAACAGACCCATTAATGGAAACACTGCTAGAGACAACGATGCAAGTCATTTTAAGCTGGAGACAAAAAACGAGAGTATGTCGGAATTTAGGTAATCGTCGTAAGCGACAAGCGTTTATGTATAAAAGCTACTTGAGTATAAAATGTACTTTAAAAGTCATTTAATAAAAAAGGAAAGTACATTAAATATTTTCAATGTACAGTAAGATAAGTAAAGCGGCAGCAACTATTCCAAATTCCAATTTATGGTGATGAAAACGATGAAATATTTAATTCGACAAAAATATTATCTATATAAATTTATATTGTGTTGAATGTGGAGTGATATATGAAATATATATTTCAACTAGAAGTTAATATATTGTTAATATAAGTTTGTCAAATTGAATAAGACAAAAATCCACAACAACAACTATGCATGCTACTATCATCATTATTGCCACTTTAGTAAACTAAACTGAACATGTACAGACCATGGTTTGATTATTGTTACAGTTTCTTGAATGACTGTAACGATAAACTACTACTAATTTTTATCAATAATTTACTGAAACACAACTACTTCTATCACTTTTCTGCTTTTCCTAAATTTATTGTTACTATTAAGTGTCCTGTATAAGAATTATAATACCGAAGCTGCTACTACCGGCACTAACATTTAACCATTAAAATAGTTTATATTATAAAATGACGAGATGTATGTTCTGTACAGCGAAAAATGTAAAAGTACTACATTCGTATAAATACAACAAAAACAAACTACGTAATGTATATAGTGATTATTAATGTACTATGTATTATACTTTAATTAATAATTTCTAATAATGAGGATAGCTAAGATAAGACAATTCTGAGAGAGAAAAAGAAAACGGATTTATTTCTTTGTCAAAAAATTTTGTGATTATTAAATACTTAAATACTGAAAAATAATAATAAAAATGGATAATACTGATGATACTGATGGTCATGATCTCTAAAATATTTTTACATTCATACTATTCATACCATATTTATAATATAATATGATCAATGGTAGATTTAATGATTCAATGATAGCATGAACAAAATAATTTCAAGAAAGTTTCAACTCTACAATTATGATGAATGAACTGACGAGGTAAAGGACTAATCACGTCTTTCTAAATCTTAGCATCCCCTATCTTCCAAAATCAATAATCTTATATTATTGTCATTTTTCAAACACCATTTGACGATTCCTAA
Source organism: Entomobrya corticalis (assembly GCA_034694325.1). NCBI lineage: Eukaryota > Metazoa > Arthropoda > Collembola > Entomobryomorpha > Entomobryidae > Entomobrya > Entomobrya corticalis. The sequence continues at coordinate 21,735 of JAQFYG010000272.1, read as the reverse complement.
CAAACAGCCATTCTCAGTCCTTATCGATTGGTGACTTTATGGTACATGAGAGATGTAAGGTAGAAGGCTAAACTTTTCCCCTCAAGATGTGTTTACTTTTCTAACAACTACATAACATTACACAGCAATTGCACAGAAGAATGGAATATGGCCAACGAAGAATCGTAAAAGAATGAGGGAACTCTAAGAATATCTCGAAATCGTAGCTTATTAGCAATTAATTAATTGCTGATGAAAATAAATTTGCTTATTGCTATACAGTTTAACAAGCCTTAATCAAATGAACTAGCCATGCAAATTAATTACAACGATTATTATTTGGCCTGGAATGGAAAGTTCATCGCTTTCTCACACTCATGTGACAAAAAAGTCAATCAGTAGATCAAATTTCACAACCGTAAGTTCATTTTATCTTTCCATTAGTTCATTCTCGACGCAACGTCTGTCTTAAGTCTCAACATGTGTTTCACACGCCAGAAGCCTGTCTGTGCATGTGCTGAAACATGAGACATGAGACGGGTATGCACATTAAGATGTCTGGTATATTTCATATCCGAAAAATAATAGATGCGTGAACGAGCACTTATAAATAAATATTATTATCATTAAAACGAAGCAAACTTTCTCTCTCTACGTTTTGTGCAAAAATATTCGTTATACTCATCCTAAATTGATATTTAAATAATACAAATTCATATTTGAGTACAAAGCCAGTAAGGATGAGCAACATCTACTGCAAAGTTCACGAAACCGAAAACAAATAATATTGCAAATTGTCTAGTTGTACAAAGATACAAATAACATGTTTGTTTCCTATGAGATCTACTATCTGCGCACATTCCCATGTATGTATTCGGATTTGGAATGAACAGAATGAAATTCTCGTATTACATATGTCAACGTCCAGCTTTCAGTTATCAATCGGTGAGCAGTCGTCGTCGCCACCGTAATTCAGGAGCTGTGAAAGTGACCCGTGCATACTTCTAATGAAAAATTGTTATCAGCTTAAAAGCCATTTCTGACATCAAGTAAAATTTATGAGCTGTGAACGTAGGAAAAAATTATGAACATCCAGGAAAAATATGCTGTTGGAAAGTTACATCTCATCTTTCACTTAGGATAACGTCCTTTTAGTTTCGATATTGTTTGATATTTGCTTTTGTACTTTATTACACCATAGACCTAACCATATCACAATTTATATTTCTACTTCTCAATTCCACTCATAATCACAGTAAAATTCCTTTGATGTGGACTAAACCAAAATAAAATTAGAAAATTAGTCGGTTGGTACGGAGAGATATGTACTTAAATATGAATTGATTTGCTCATAATATTATTTGTTAACATTAAAGTAGGTAGCACTACAACTACAACCAAGGTAATTTTTATAATCTGATATCTGCCAGACGGAGCTGTTCGTATGTACTTATAATCATAAATGAAAACCAAAAGCAACAAATGCTCTTTTTTATTTTGATTTTTAGTAATGGCCAGTTTTTTGAACTCAATAATAAACTAGACTCCTGACTTACTGTCAATGACATTGTTGTTCCATATATTTTGTCAGAAGTCATTACAACCTTTCTTACACCTATGCGCACATCATTATCATATGTATGTACTTGTTTTCTTGGTAAAACTTTTTTTGAATTAGGCTATTAAATTACAAGAACATTCTTAAGAAAACTACTTTCTCCAGGTAAGTGCTAGTATTATTTTTCATCTTCTCACTCATTCCATTTTTTTGGCAAAAGTATGCCTTAGAGAAATAATGCCTGGAATTTTCCCCTGCAACGAGAGAAGAAAAAGACAGATCTGTGGAAATGGTCACCATTTGCCACAACTATTAGCGATGAGTATTCTTCTTGGTACTCGCACAGCGACTCAGCAGGGTATCCTTTTTTATCTGTGAAAACATACAAACATAAATACTTCTTCATTCATTTCCATTTTATGTCCATAGTTTACAGCAAAACAACATTTTTGGTACGTAATATTATCCATTTCTGATTACGATATCTAACTTTAGCTTCATCTCTGGATAGGTATGCATGTATGTACCGTTGAGTTAGTAAAATATTGTCATAATGAATATGTGCTATTACTCCAACAGTACCGACTGAACAAACACATTTCATAAGACATTAATACACATAATAGCATTCATATAAATATTATCAAAAAGCCAGTTGTATGCTAGGAAAATAAAGAATGGAAAAATCTCCCGTTTTTAACATAAAAAAGTTTTGCGAGTTGCTAGTTTTGATGTAAACCAAAGTAGTATGTAAGATGGCTTTTTTTGCTCTCTCTCCTTTCATTTTTCACATGCACTCAACATTCTCAACTGAAGAAACAGCCATGCATATTTATCATTTTTACGTTTCCACACTCCATCAACAAGGCGGACTTTAGTACTTACATTTTTACTTCTTTCATAGTCATCTTTTCTACTATTTGGTATATAGTCTTATTGCTAACAATAAATACCGTCAGTACCGTCAGTACATTTAGAGAATTCTTTCATATGTCCAATTATATTTATGTGCTTATCTTTTCCAGCGATGATTTTCTTTTGATTTTATAGCAAATCTTTTCCTTTGCAGTTAATTTTATTTGCTCTTCACAGTATGTTATTCGTGTATTAATTTACTTCTCCAATATCTTAAAAGAGTCATGAGAAAAATGATATTTGTTTACTCCGCTTACGTTTACAATTTCGCTGCAAATATCGGCTCCTGCTTGAACTAAAGAGAACGTAATAAATCATGCTTTCCGTTTCCTTGTACTATTTATTTTCGATTTCTGGGATAGTAGGTTTTCAAAACATGATCAATTCGGAATGCAAACACTTCTTACGGAATTTGCTCTGTAATGAAACTCACTCAGAGTTAGAAGCATAAATATCCATTTTTTTGACAATGAGCTTCATTTGTTGAATTCTTTGCTCGCAAGCCTCGAATGAGGGATTCAAAAAGTATTTACGTGTACGTGACACTGACAATTTTTTATAATACATAATTTACTGTTACTGTCTACGGACTTTTATGATATTTAAACTGTTTCAAATTTATAATTTAGAAAACAGACAGTAAGCATGTTATTTGCTTTCGGCGACCCGATTTGTGTGTGTTTTAGCAGGTATTTATGTCATTTATTCCATAAGTCCTTTTTGAGCACATGCAAAAATGTGCTAATATTTCGTCTTGCTCTTTGCTGCTTCCTTATACCTTTTCATCGCTTTATTTGTGTCGTACCTCGGTTACTAAAGTCTCTTGAAATCTACCCAACTCGGTCTTTCAATCTGCCTACATAAATCCCAAAGTAAATATGAAAAATCTACTCACGACGACAACTCACAACAAGAAAAGTCCGATTCAAGTCCTTTTAAAACCAATGTGCGTGCACACATCCATTATTATTACAACCTAGTTCTATTATTATTTAATTTTATGTACATACTCAATATTATGAGCTCTATGCATGCATAGACGCATCTTTTTATGATTTATGTATGTTTTTCCCTCAAGTAAATAATAAGAAAATAATTAAGACCAGAAGTTAAGCAGCGAAAAGGGATTTTCCTTTCGTCAACATTTATCTTAAGTTGGGCAATACGATGAGCTAAGGCAAAGCAAACATCATTGTCATCATCATCACCATAAAACCATCATCATAATCGCAACCTAAAGCATTCTAATATCAGTAAGAAAAGTGAAACACACTTGGAGATATGTATGAACATAACTAACCCTAATATCTATAAAAGCCATATATAAATAGTTGATAGTTCCCTTTATTATGGGTTATGTACATATGAACATATTAATTTTAAACACACTGTTTTACAACTGCGTCTCTCCTTTCCTGGTTCTCTGGTCATAGGGTTATAGGATCCGAAATAGAAATGACAGGAGCAGGAGTAGTGAGAGTGAGCAACTGCTTTGCACTGGAAGTTGAATGTAAAAATGTACTCGTAAAAATTAATTTTTTTATTCTTCCTACTTCGCTATTGTTGTTGTGCATGTGCTCAGATACAACATGCATACAACATGCCGTTCATTATAATAAGGGTTTTTATGGCGTGTGCCTTGCTCTGACTGAATAAGTACGGCTTACTAAAATAGCGTTCAACATCCCACTCTTTCTTCTTTACAGAAGACAAGTTGAATTTAAAAGTATTAAAACAGAAAGCCAAAAAGTATGTGAGTTTCTCTATGAGTGTGTGGTGTGTGCTAAACTTATTTGCTTTTCATTTTTCGGAGGAGAAACATTATACACTTTACTGCCTGAAGAGAAGTGGTGGTGGTAGAGGGGATATATGAGTAGTAAAAGGGAGCAGCAACAGAGTATAACACCATTTTTATTTTAATATTATGGTTAAAGCTTGTGCAATTGCTGTGGTGGAAGGGTTTCATTTTCATTTTTGTCTTGCATATTATGTACGTACAAGCATAAAAGGTTTGAGAGTGAGTTGAGTACACTGGACGGGTTTTTCGGGGTGTTCCCGGTTGTTTCCCGTGTGTCTCCTTTTCATGTCTTGTGCTCTTTCCTTTCAACACTGGGCATATATTATTATCATGCATCGCACACAGTTTCCTCTTTATAGTTCTAGTGACGAACATCGTCATATTGACGATGATGAGTGACTTATTTATGTACAGTTCAACTTATTTATTCCATACGCTGTGCGTTTATAGTCAGCATTATCCATTAGCTTTGGATACGCATACGGAGAGAGGCCGAAACAGTGGCAAATTACGTAGAATGCATATGTGTAGTATGAATTGAATATATGTACACGCACTTGTGCTCATGTTTGTCATTTTTAAATAATTAATTTTTAAATCCAGTAATGAGCTTACATAGAGAGTGTCTCATAGGTTCTACAAAAAAGAAATATTACAATCAGACAGAATATATTTGGGATCTCGTAAAATGTTACTACTGTGCACATGAATATCTTTCGAATGCGATCTATTTTGTATGCTTGTAATCCCTAGTATGTGTAAATATGATAAAAACATTCCAAGTAGTTTATTTCAATGACAAAAATCTGCTTCCGTAAAAGATATCATCAAATTCTTTCTTTTATCATTAAAGTTGTGCATTAACAGGACTTTCACAGTTTCTAAAAAATGTGGGTATCCTGGTTGCCAATTGCCATTGAAAGGTCGTCATTTGCCAGCATAACCATTAGGTAGGCACGCTAAGAATCTGATGGAGGAAGCATAGCCGAAATTTTGTTGATCAAAATGTTACATGCTATTAATGAATGCTATTATCTAAATGAACATACTGCTGCGGTGGCGGGTGTGCTGTATAAAACGCTTTTGTGAACACACAATACGGTTGTTTTATGGCCTATGGTAATAATATTAGTGGTGATTCCAAATACAAGACAAATATATGATAAAATGGGATCACATTTTTTACATGCATGAATATGAATGAAATAGTTCTATTTATGCTACAAAAAGACATGATGAAAAATGCAGAGAGCAAACAACAATACGATGAACATGAGAAGAAGTGGAAGTGGAGAATGCACAATTTTGCATATTATATGTGTGCATGTAGTATGATCACCGGTCGGTCGGAGAGCTTCCTGGCAAGAGCTTCATGGCGGAGTTTATGTCTCTTTAACTTTAAAAGGAAGCATCCAATTGACCCGAGTTCCCAGTTTCTGATACTAGATGCATTTTATTTATCCTTTTCGTCCTGGACACATGCAAAGGGAATACTATTGTGAAGAGGATGCACTGCTGTAAAGGGCAATTTGCTATTGTATGCAACCACATAATAAGCACTTTAAAAGTCCTTCCATCGCATTTAAGCTATTCGGTTCAGAGACACATTTCTTTAAATTATAAAAGGAAATACAATGCAATATAAATATAAACACAGGCCTGGATCACTGCAATTTAATTAAATCTTTGAGTGAATGAGAAAAAGTGGTGAAACAAAAGTATAAATATAGACGATGATTCATTCAGTTGATGTAGTTTAATAATTCTAAAAGCATATTTCCATTTGTAAATAAGTTTCTTGTTTCTATCTTTTGACGATCTTCAGTTTTAAAACTGTAGTTTCTGGTTGAATCTAAAAAATAACTTTTTATCTAACTCTGTCCGATTTCTTGAATACTATGAGTACACACTTTTGATATTTACTTCAAATGGAAGGATATTGGCATTATGTAGGAGCCCACTGGTAATTTCGCTTTTATTATTAGCTGTTCCGTTCCATCACTTTCCTCTTTTGTATTTTTACACAGAAATCTACGGAACTTGTAATGCTTCTACTTTTTCTTAGTTTTCATTGTTCAAACTCCGCACTTTAAACATAGCGTTCTCTCTCTCTGTGCACAACTTCTACAAGGCCCTGTACTACTCTTTATGTACGGAATCTCGTCATGATCTCATTCATTTGCAATACGCTTAGCACACGCTAGTAATATATTATTCCTTTGCACAACAACAATAATTATAAATTGAAGCATACAGGACAATATTATTTTGCGTCTAATATTATTACCCTCATATTATTTAGCATAGTGAGCTGCATCAGCACAGCGGAAATTAATACGCTAGCAAGGAAACCAGAAGCCCTTCTTCTTAAAAGAAGCAAGGATGCAATACATTTTTTGCCTATTCCATAGTCCATAATGTTTCCAAAACACACAAGCAGCTCTACAAGACCAAACATCTTCTTATTAACGCTTATCAACATCTCTCTCTTTCTCTTCAGACCAGACAAGACACACATGTACCGCAGTTTATAATAAGCTTTCCAGAAAACTAACAAGCAAAAGCAGGATAACCAGTCAACCAGTGCTCACTTTACCAAAGTATAGAAGACACCAGACACCAATAGACACCAAAATCCATGTTTTTCAACAGCAAGAAACAGACACGACAGAATGCTTGGAAGGAAACCAACATGCTGGTTTTTACCAAGTTACGTAGTATCAGTATCTCGTAATAATGTCGAATGCTCTCTCTCTCTCTTTCTGGTCCTACTTGTAATATCGTCATCATATCGCCATCCGGCCTCTTTTCGTCATTTGAAAATACACACAGTAAACAGACTGTGAATACACCTCCACATATTTTCTCAACACATTACAACCTTTCCCATTATAATATCCTGGTAATTTTTAGTTTTTCCTTTTTCTTTCGGTGTTCTCGGTCGACTAGATTCGTTGCTTCTCCCGAAACTCCCGACAGTCGGTTGTTGTTGTCGAGCGAGCCCAGGACACGATACGGAGCAGCGGAGAGAAGCGATCACCATCACAACACTACATACATCCCTAACATCATCGCGTACTCGTATGGGATTTTTATATTCGTAAGTCAACAGCAATAACACTCGTATAGTTCCAGTGAGAGAAGGGGAAACATTTCTTGCCATATAGTGCTTTATATAAAACCTTATATCATATATCGGTCCTATAACTTACTATCCTGGTGGTATATGTGCATGTGCTGACTTGTTATAGATATATCTATAGAAACGGGGAAAGAAACTAGACAAAGGCAAGCAAGCCATGGAAGCATTTCCCCGTTCAGTGATCTCCTGATGTGAATTGTGTGCATGTGTGTGATGTACAGATATACATATTTGTGCACTTTGTTGCTTTCCTGGTCTCAATTTTTCTTCGACTCTCTCCCTCTTGTGCTCTCTGCTTGGGGTTCTCTATCCTTTTCTCTCATGTAAATCGCAATATAAGAACTTTTCAAACTTTTAATAGAAAAACACAGAACAGTTAGATCCCAAATAACCTATCTTGTTTGATATACGCGAGGGAGGAAAAGGAGAGAGTTAGAATCGGGAAAAAGAAAAAGGGAATACATATGAACTTGTTTGGTAAAGTACATATATGTACATGATATAGTTGAATTGAAAACTGAGGAAGAGATCGGATATTTGTTATAGAGAAAATAAAAATGCACAAAATATAATGGACATTGTGCTCGTTTGATAGACAGAAACCGAGAAAACAAAGCTTGCTATTTATATGAGAAATTGCTGTACTCACTCTTGCTAGTACTTGCACTGTAGAACGGATTCGACTATAATAACATGATATTATTGGAGTGGGGAGAAAAAAGAAAGCGACAAGAGACAAAATATACCTATAAAAGCCTGTTATACATAATTCGATGATGCTTGTTATTGGAAAAGTACTTGATATGTACATAATATATTATTAGGAATATGAATAAATAAGAGCTGTATTTACTTCTCGTGTGTTCTGAGTACTGACATTATATACGGTGATAAATAAGTACAACTCAATTTGAATTTGGTTGGGTTTGCTTTATACTTCCACTGCCACCACCATCCACAATACAAACCACACCGAGAGATTTCTTGATGAGGAGGTGAAATAAGTAATAACTCTGACTCTCTCCATCACTGCCGATGTGCTTTACAGGAGTGAACATTTTTTACCTCTAGCGGATGCTACTCTGGTTCTGGTACATAAGTGAGCCACCGTTCTCTTTCACCGCCAACGCTGCCACCAAACTAGGCAGGCCACCAGCAATACCAGCATCCACCGAGAAAGTCCACCGCCACATTACATAGATTCTAAGCCTGAGTGAGCGAGCTAGCGAGTGAAAGAAAAAAGGGGAAAAGCGTTCGGCAACCTCTGAAGCCTATTACTGAATTACCAAAGTGGTGTTCCGAACGACGACAACTGGGCCACGAATTGTTGAACAACCCTCCGACGACGACGAAAAGGGAAAATTTTCTCTCTTACTCTCTCTTTCTAGTAAATAGACAAGTGAGAGCGAGAAAAAATATTAAAGTAAAGAAAAGCAAAGCTCTTTTTCGTCGAGTGAGACAAATATCCATCCATCCAAAATCGCAAACCGCCGATTTTTAACAACACTGTTAGATTTTCATCATCATCACCGTCCCGTCGTGGTCGTCGTCATTTGTCGTCGTCGTTGTCCCTCTCTATGTGTCTGTGTGTGTATGCGAGCGAGTAAAAACAATAATAACCGTTGAAAACACGCTCCTGCTGACTGAGAGTTTCCGCTGAGTAGTGACAATAATAACCACATGCAAAAAATACTGACCACTTGATGAGAGACTAAATTTGAGGATGCGAGGACGGAAGTGAGGGGGTGAAATGTGGGCATGCATGTGATAGGACAGCGGAGCAGCAGCGCTGTGGCGGCCTTCGGGTTCGAGTTGTTGTGTTGTTGATTGTTGTTTTTTGAAAGACAGTTTGACAGTGGGGGCACGAAAACTCAGAATTTTCTGACACGTGAGCGACGGTCACCGAGCTATGTCGGAACAGAACGAAGGTCGCGGAATCACTGATCATGGTGAAGACACGGAAATGCCCGATGAGACACATGAGACTGGAGAGGAACATGTGTCAGTTCAACAGATTGACAATGTCATTTGTGTGACGACATCCGGGGTAAATGGCACGGCTCATGGGGCGGCGGCGAACGGGACGGTGCAAGTGGATGGTTCGACAGGGGTGCTTCATCAGGCGCCCACTATTGTTCATCATCAAGAGGAAGTTCATCTTTCACATCATCCTCATCATGGCCAATGTATTCATCCCCACCACTGTCTAACTGGAGCTTCCAATAGTGGCCCAACGGGGCACAATTGTAATGGAGGACCTGTAGTTACCTCAACCGGAAATGCAACGTTGGTCAGCGTTGTGGATCACCAAGGAGCGTCGGAAGTGGACTCTGCCACTGCTCATATGTCAGTCGATGGAACCGTCCCTGTTTCGATCCCAGTTCAGCCAGTTGTCTCACTCCCGGTTAATGTGAATGTTCCCGTTCTTCAGGATCCTAACCTGAGCTGTACTGGCGACGGACAGGCGGAAATTCAAATAAAGGTGGATGTTGAGGATGGGACGGTTGTGTCGGCAGATGATCCTCTTGCACAACTTGCTCATCATCATCACGGACCGCATGGCGCTAATGTGACGACGGCGAGCATTATTACCATTCCTGTTGTTCCCTACACTGTCATTGGAGACGCTGACGGTGTAAGTTGTACTTTAAGAAAGCAAAATTAATTTCCCGGCTAAGGTAAATGACTCATAGCTAATTAAGTGATATTATCTTAATTTTAGAGCGGAACTACGGCGACGGCCATTTCAGTATCCCTTGCTCAGCCGGACACGCTAGCAGCCCATCATCAGCACCAATTGCAGCAACAACACCAACTCCAGTCACAGCAGCAATTACAAAATCAGCAAATGCAACATGAGCATGTACAACACGTTCAAGAGGTTCAGGTCCAGCAGTCGCAACCACCTCCACCAGTGTCCAACAAGGTGGGTCACGGGCAACAATCCATTTCGCAGCTTACATGGGAGGAGGCCGTGTCTGCTCCAGTGCTTCCAGTTCGTTGCAAAGACACCAATGCCGAGTTGCACAAAGCAAAGTTTGGCTCGGGCAATAAGGGAAAGTGCATCAAAGCTGGGAATGACTGGTTCACCCCAACTGAGTTTGAGGCACTTTGTGGACGGGGTAATAGTAAGGACTGGAAAAGAAGTATTCGGTTTGGGGGAAGAACTCTTCAAACGCTCATCGACAAAGGATTCCTCGTTCCACATGCCTCCAGTTGTATCTGCTCCAATTGTGTGGATGACGCGGCAGCGGTAAGTATACTTTTTTATCAGAAAACATCCATCAGGCCATAATAAAACTTACTACCAAAGTACTGAAGTAGCGTAACCCCTCCCAAAACTAAAATATAATTATCTTCCAAAAAATAAACCCCTCCCCCAATGGAAATACCTTTGCCACAAGAAAATATGATTTATGCAGAAAATCCCTAATATACAAGCATAATATGGTTCCTTTTGAGACCCTGTTCCCCCAAGCCCCAGGAATAGGATGCAAACTGTAATCAGATTTGTCCACTCAATCAATTTATGCAATAAAAAATCCCCATAAACAAGCATGGGACCCGCTATTACCCCAGATGCGCAATATCCACGTTTCTCTACGCTTAAGTAATGCGCACACGAAATTTCAAAAATCCGTTTCATATACGCTTACCCTACTTGAACACACCTCAGATGACATAGCATTGTTGATTTTTATGTATTTTTTCGTAGACGGGACCCATTAGACCTTTCACTCCTTACCAAAGAAAACGCAAGAATCAGCAGTCAAATGACCACAATAAGGCCAAATTAGAACGACTTACATCAAAAGACTCGACGACGGATGAATCCTCAGAAGTTGGCACCCCTGGCACCCCACTCGCTGGCGTAAACTCTCTCAATCCCCTGGCATTCCTTAAAATGAACCAGGCCGTGACCACGGACGACTTGTGGAAGAACCTGGAGGAGGTAATCAACCCTATTACTACTACTTCAGAATCTCCCGACACAGATCTCAATTCCAGTTCAGATTTTGGAAAGGTGTGCTTTGTGCGTAGAGTTCCAGACCTGTAGTGTGCTCACCTAAAAGTCCCAACCGTACGAATTTATACCAATAATATGTTATTTTCTGTTCTTTGTATGAATAGATGGTAGAGAAATTGGTAACGGCCGCAGGAATGATGAAAACAATGCTACAGGAGTTGAAGGAGCGCACCCAGCAGGAGACCGAATCTCTACGATCTCAATTGCAAGAGCAACAGGAACTGCAAAACCTTCAAAACCTACAAAATCAACAGCAACAGCAGCAACAACAACAACAACAGCAGCAGCAACAACAACAGCATCAGATCACGGTCGGGGGCATTGCTAGGAATATCATTGAATCGCCGCAAATTCTTCGCATTTTTGATTCCAATCGAATTCAAACTTATTCCATCGAGGTGCTCGACCCTGAAACATTTAAACAACTGCAAGCTGCTCAGGCAACTACCGCCAAGGTAATATGATAGAACATGCTATAATAAAAAATACATTTTAAAAGTATCATCATTTGTGTAAGAAATTTTTAATTAATTATATAATTAGGCCCTGCAGATTAATTTCTAATTCTAACAGATAATATACCAAGATCGACGACCTGGTGAACTAATAGGACCCGCAGAAATCAAACAGGAACCTGGAGCTCCACCCCTCACGTGAACATAACTACTAATTAGCAACCGTAAATATATTCATAGGTATATTATATCCACCTCTGTTTTTCTCGTTTCCCCACCCCTACTACCAACTTCTCTCTCGGTTTTGTATTACAACTTCAATTTTTTATATATGATGGAAAGAGTAATTTTTAGACATGAGAGAAAAACAAAATGTTTGCTATTAGTATTTTTCGGACGATTTGTAAAAAAATAAAAATGCTAAGATGAATAATATTTAACTTAATATAAATGGGAAAATGTACATAAAAAGTAAGAAATAACTTTATATCTCTGTAAGAGTTAAAGAATTGTGCGTCAATTGACCATGAGTGAGACTTCAGTCAACCTTCTCTCCACATCAACAACACCAACGTAACCAACCTTCACTTTAATGGCACGACACGAACTAAAATCAACGAAATTTTCAAGTAGCAGCAAAGCATCTTATAATCCTCATCAATGTGTAACTTAGAAATTTAAATATTTAGCACATTTTGAAAAGGGAAGGGGCATTGTATAATCAAGAGGACATTCAGCGTATAGCTTGTAAATAGTTTGTAAGTTAACAAAAAATCTATATAAATTTATGCCAAAAAAAGTTGAAATGAAGTCAATTCGATATTTTCTTCCTTCATCAAAAACTGTATGATCTTGTAAGGATGATTGGATAAAAAAAGATCGTTGTACCGTCTTTCATATGAATTCAATTCAGTCTATTATTAATTGTTGTTGTGCAATCAATGCAAATACATAGAATTTTAATTTTTACAAAGTGGTTGTTTTTGTATACTAAATGCTCAGGCTAATCAGATCATGAAAGTCATTATGTGGTCTTATTGAGTCTCCACGTTTCTCATTTTAAGCATTTACTGTACATGTACTATGCTAGTTACCCGCCTTGTCTGTCCGTTGACCGTTTCCTTCCTGGAAAATCTCGTGCAAAATAGTATTATCAGTTGCTATTGTTCCCAGTCACAAGTTTTTAGAAGGAATTATGCGATTGCAATATTAGTACTTATATATTGTCAATTAAGTATTTACAAGTAATCATCATCGTTGTCATTTTTATTATTGTTAATTATTATTATTATTTTATAACGCAAAAGTATTTATGATGCAGTATGTCGCTTTATCTGCAAAGTTGATCGTATATGAAGGAATGAGTGAGATGTATTATTATTACGGACATGGTATTTTATAATAATGCATACTACAACAGTATCTATTTTTAGAATTATATATTTATGATTTTTTACAACAATCACTATCGACTATGCAATGATATATTTATATGTGTAACAATGGTACTTGTGCTTATTACTAATTACAATTAGCTTAATAAATGTATATATCTAAGTAAGTAGCTTATAAAATAGTTGTTCCATTTATGTAATGATATGCAATTACGCCTCTTGATAAAAAGCAACAACAGTTTTCTACTAAAGCAGTTCTTTAAAAACAGTCACACACAGCCAATCCAAAAAAACGCGATTTAAATATTTAAAGAGAATATTATTATTATTTAATTAATCAGCATACACCTAACAACAAGAAGTAAATCTCGCTAGAGCATGCTAAATCTTGCTAAATTATTCACGGAAATGGATAAATAATAAATTAAAGGATGAGGATTTTGAGGTGTAGCCTTACTAGCTAAAATTAGAGACTGGCAGAAACAAAAGAGATTAGAGGTTTTCATAGACTTCTACTTTTTGTCAGGATGAATGATGAATGAGTGGAAAATGAGACAACGTGAGACATCTTTTCAACCTTCGCCTCTTCAACATCAGTTTCGTCAGCTACCGTTATGTTCACACTAGTTCACTCTCTATAGAATTTAGTTGTATTTTTATACACTCAAATATAAAGTCATCGTCATAATTGACGAAAGAGTCAAACAAAGTATTGTTGTGTACATTTTCGTGTGCTCCGAATGATGCTGTTATATTTTATTTTTGATTATTGATATTGTTAATTGTTAACGTATTTGAGTGAGTATTGCTCAGCTTTAATAGATTTTAGTTTTTATTGTGCTACATTCTTTAAAAACTCTAGCACAAATTGTTAATAAATAATAAATATTATGGCATTTCCAGAAGTTATAGATTTTGTCATAAAAGTTACCAATGATAAAACCCAAGTTGAATGCATTTCGAATACAGTTTCAGCAATAAAAATTACACCTTGTTTTAGACAAAAATTATGCAAGGTACTACTTTATCATAATTATTCATATTTTACAGTGAGAAATTTAGTTAGTAATATGAATAATCACATTATCGTCATAAAGCTCCCTATATAATTAGAGTTATTTGGTCGTTAGAAAGCATAAAAACATAAAGTAATATTATATGTGCCAATCATCAAATTTTAATAAAACTGATCATAATTTCCCACACTGTTGTACTAGTTCTTAGTTTGAAAAACGATAGCCATAATAGCCTTGCCTTGTTCTTATATTCAATAAAAACAGGTTACTTGTTCAGTCTTCGCAGTCAAACTTTAAACCAAAAAGTCATTTGTTGTTAAAATATTGTCTTATTTTTTTGTGACTAGTCAATTATTTATAAAGAAACAAAACCTATTATCGTGTATTAGAAAATACTTTATACTATCAAGTTTTTGACAAAAAGAAACATTTTTATTGTAAAAATAATAGTTATGTAATTTATAGTGATAAATTAAATAGTTGAGGAACAATACATTATTTAGATCATATAGCCGGTGTATTCGTACTGTATAACTGCGTAGCTTTTCGATTTACTGATAAGGGGCTACATTTATGCAATGGTAGTATTTTGTGCACAAAATTGAGGCAACTCCTTTAACCGACACAATAATGCAAGCAATTCACATTTTCAATGTACATGATTCATTATCAACATCATCCTCAAGCTAGAAAATTGTAAATACAAAACGATATGTCTATCTTTGTAATTTGGAGTTAGAATGGTAAAGTAGGTTGAAAATTCGAAAACAAAGTGAGATGTCTATTTAAAAGAAATTAATTACCAAAAAAGCTACTTATATAAATTGCATAGGCTTTATCATCATTGTGAACAATTCGGTTTCGAAATCAGCATTAACATATTACTTAACGTTTGAGTCATTTGAGTGTACTTGGAACAGGTTAATCAGGACTATTGGGTACGGAATTGTTCGGCAGAAAACCTATTATTGTTAATTTTCTTTAAGACAGTTTACGTTCTATCTATTATTAACGCGTCTGATGTAAAAATGTTTAATTTTGACAGTTGATTAAAAAGTACTTATTCAGATCGAAAATGTAAATTGTACTTCTTTTTATTAATGTAAAAGTGCTAAGATGAATCTAGTTAGTTGAAATAATATACAGTTATGTAATTTATGTAATAATTAAATATTATAACAATGATGTTGAATGATATTGATAAAATATACAATAATAATAATTTTTAGACACAGAATGATGAAGATGAGAAAAAACTGAGAAATAATAAATTTGAAAAAAAATATTACAGAGGAAGCTAGCGAAATACTTTTTTTGCTTTTCAAGTTGATAAATACTCTTCTCATATTGCCCCTGCATGACAAATGGAACAAATGGGCAACAATTTCATGAACTTTGATACAAGAAGCAAAACTGATAACTCTTTATCAAATTTGTTGCTTAGAACAGCTGATAGTTGCATATTTTCTGCAGTAAGATAACCAGAAGCGTCATTATCATGTAAATAGCCAAGATCAAAGATGGAAAAGGTTATCACAAAGTGTGATGGTTGATGAGTAAACTGCCAGCTGGAATTAGGAAGATTCAATGAATGAATTTCAACTTGTATTTAACTTGACGTAAAAAGGCTGCATGATGCATTCCGCATGCACAGGATGTCTTAATCTTTAATTAAAGTGACAATATTAATTAAGGCTCATATAAATTATATTGGTAGTGCTATCTGAATATAAAAATAGGCGCTTTTCAAGATAATTTTTGTCCTTCGGCTCATATGAAAGGTCGTTGTCCTTAATCAAAATTTAAAATTTAAGTCATTAAGAAACGAAACCGCCTATTTCATTTATGGCTAAATTTGAAAAAAAATGATAGATGATAGATGTGATGTGATTTTTTAATGATCGTAGGTGGGCGTGTTGGAAAAAAAGGCCAGAAATATTGATTTTGTATTTCAAATACAAATTACAAAATACTTTTCACAGAATTACAAAATAATTACTTTATTTGAAAATTGGCTTCAGTCTCCATATATAAACTGCTGTGATCAGTGAAAAATGGTTTTCACCATAAACAGTGAAAAATGTTTTTCACCGTGATCAGTGAAAAATGACACTTGAGTACACATATTTGTGTATATTAATGCAGTTTTTTTATCAATTAGACCCCAAAAAGTATAAAATAGGCAAAGTGGATTTCATAAGTGTATTTTAAATGCAAATTACTTAAATAGTTTTGCCTGGAAAAGTAATTGAAATACAAAATACTCAAATAAATTTTCCTGAAATTGTATTTGAATTACTCGAATACAAAATAGATCAATGTATTTAAAATACGTAATTAAATGTTTTCGCATTTGTAATTGAAATGCTCTAAAAATGTCCAGCGTTTTAAAAATCAAATGTAGGATTCAGTTTTCACAGAGCTAAATCCATATAATATTCCAAACAATCTCATGTGCAATTATTACCTGCTGTTTGAACTAGGCTATTGTCCAAAAAGTACACTTGAGTAATCATTTTATGAAAAGTTGGTAACAAATCTGTAATATTTGTATAGTCTATGATGCTACTTAAAAACATTGATGCGTTACCACATTGAAATCCGACTACTAGATCCGAACATATCATGTTGATCCTATACTCCTTGTTCACTTTCTGTAAAAGAAAGGACAACTGTGGGGCATTATGAGAAAGGTGAAAGCTAATGCAATGCAGCATATGCCTGGTTTTTTCATTATGTTTCCGAGTCTTTGTTTTGTCCAGAATTTTTTCGAATATTTTAGCTACCATGCCAATGATACCGTTCAATTTTCAATGAAAATTTTATTGTAACTATTTGTATACCTTTTCTGTATCGTCATAAAAATAAAAGTTTTGCCGCAGTGTTCCATTGTTTAACCATTAAAGATTTTGAATGGCAAAATAGGACTTTTGCAGCTTGTACTCAAGGATTCATTTGTATCCTCAACTTTCCAGGCGTGGCTCGTTTGTAAATACAAAAATGATGATGGAATCTGATCCAAATTCAAATGTTAATTAATACAAAAACTCCATTCATTCTCAGGTCCATGCATTCCTTGCACTACTTTGCAAACTAATAATGCAGCCATTCAACGTACGTCCTTCGTTCGTCTTGCCAACCTCGTCAACTTAATTATCGATAAACATACAAAGTAGTTAATCAATTTCATTCATTAAATTTTCCAACGCAAAGACATAGTAGGCATAAATACCTCTATCTATGCCAATTATAGCACCTTTCAACCACTCAACAATCATTCATTCCTTCTGAATGCAGCGTAATGCGTAACTGCACCAAAAGATCGCCATTCATCAGCACTTGACAACTAGAAACAGACTGCTAATTCATTCAAAATAAAAATAGGTTGGACTTATGACTCCAGACTTCCGCTGGGTTTGTCGGTGTCTTTTTCATTGGGATAGGATTCAGCTCAGATTCAATTAAATACAACAATGTTGTGCATTATTGTCGCTGTCACTATGTCGATTCATAATGAACATTGCTCACTGATCGCATTATTGAGAGCACGCACCGGCCACGTTTAATATTCAGATGAAGGATTGAATAAAGAAACGAAATGTTACCAGGGTCAAATGATTTTTAACTGAGCCAATACATGTACTGCCAAGATAAACTTTAGTGCCCCGCCTTGTCATCATAAAAGTCTAAATCTTCAGCTGACCATTATCTCTCATCTAAACACAAAATTCCGTATCATGCATAGTTTGCTGCTTGGAAAATTATAAACCATATGAACGTAACATTATGATGAAATATATGAATGAGTGCATTGATTGTACGTAAAAATGCAATCTAACAGTAAGCGTGGCAAATTGGCAAGTAAGTACTTACTAATCTTAAGAAATTTTGCTGAACAAACATACAGTTAAAGAAATTGTACTTGATAATTGCTCTGACCCATGTACATGTTATACTTCCAGAACTTTTTAGACGGGTACAATGTTGAAGCCTAAAAAACTATTGAATTCATCGCTGAAAATAAATGTAATTTCAAACCGTAAAAATGTTTTTTTTTTAATTTCATTCGAGATATATACTCGGCTATGCAGCACGGATGTCGGATACTTTTAAATGCTGCCAGGAGAATTTTTATCAATGCAAAATAACTTTCCTCATCATCATTTACTATTTAACATTTTTTAGGAATTCGGATAAAGGAGAAATGAAGACAAACAGACAAGCTTGTCGTTTAATTAAGTAATAATCTTTTAAATGCTGATGTACAGTTAATAATCTATATGTTGCCATATACAGAATTGTTATCACCCTTATTTTTCTTTTGGTACATGCTTAGTCATACTACATGCTTCTACTTATCAGCGAAATGAAGAAAATCTCGATAATTACTTATATGCAACAAAGTATTTTTATTTATAAAAGAGACAAGAGTATTAGTGTCTCTTAGTATATACACTTGTGTCTGTCCATCTGTAAATTTTGTTCTTCTGACTAGTTGACCATTGCGTACCTCAAGTTTAATAACGAGTTTATGTGGGGAAGCAAAGTTAGGAAAATGAGAAACGTTTGGAATGAAACATTTAAAGAAGTTATTTTCCGCAGCCAAAATTGAATAATTCATGAAATCTTCTTTCTTCCTTTCTTTCTTTCAGTAACGGCCATGCACACAGTTAATTGCTAGATTATTTTATCATCACAACATGGGATATAAACATCAATAAATTTTCGCTTTTTTCTTACATCCGATTTAATTAAAAGTTTGTATAAAGATTTGCTATCAAAGGCTGTAAATTCATGGAGTTTGCTCTTGCATCTGAAAGAGGTTTCAAACTATTTTTGGAGCTGCTTGTGTATTCGAAATCTTAACTTATAAATAATAATCAACCAAGTTTGCCAACTGATGATCATTTGGGTGTTGTCTATCCAACATAATTGAATCCTACTATTTAGTGCTTTTGGTTTAAGGATACAAGGAATGAAAGTGGCAAGCAAATCGAAATTAAAAAAAAACATTTTAAAGTCTCCACGTGTGTGAATGTTTGCATCAGTGCATTCTGCCAATCTTTACCATCGTGATGCATAATAATAATGCTATTCCTGCTAAAGTTGCTAGTAAAGAATAAATATATATATCATATATAGTTTTACAAATTAATTTATTCCATATTTTATTATTCCATAATGAGCTAGA
Source organism: Entomobrya corticalis (assembly GCA_034694325.1). Classification (NCBI taxonomy): domain Eukaryota; kingdom Metazoa; phylum Arthropoda; class Collembola; order Entomobryomorpha; family Entomobryidae; genus Entomobrya; species Entomobrya corticalis. Next base: position 2,260 of record JAQFYG010000272.1, on the reverse strand, counting down.
ATTTTCTTTGCTTTCTTTCATTTGAACTTTCGAAATCAATTTAATCAAACGCCATTCAGCTGAGCAAGAAAGTCAAGTACTTCACAACAACAGCTTATGATCTCCTTTACGAAGATAAAAATACTAACGTGTTCCAGCAAACAGAGATAATGAAAATTTTGCTTACTACAAGATACAAAGTATCATCGTTACGTACATTCATTCAACATTCACTAGGGTAGCATATAATGGTATGAAAACGACCAGATTTGCCACGATTTAAACGAACGATTGATAAAAGCAAGAAGATGATGACGATGATATGCCAGCTATGCACTTTTTGTTTCAAAGACTCTAGATTGTTTTATTACTATTTTTCGATTTCAGTATTATGCATCCACCCACGCACTGAATGACATTTTTAATGAATACGTGATATTGAGGGTCAAACAATCCAACTTTTTCTCCTTTCCTTTTTACATGAAGTTAAGATAGCCGATATCCAAAATGTTCATACTTCTTTGTTTGTGCTTTCGAGTTCTACTTTTTTATGCATCTTTTCAAATGGGAGTATTTAACTTTTCAAATGGTAATAGTCGGATTAATGTTAGTATATCATCCCTTTATTGGTATAACTGGTAATGCCAGTAACGCTATGTTCCATATGTTCATGACTGCCTGAAATTTAAGTATAAAAAGGCCTGGCACCGTTGAGTTGAGCATCACAGTTGGATGTTCCACCACAAGCATCCTAGGTCTTCTTCTTCATTCCTATTTTAAATCAGAACCCTCTAATTGGATCTTTTTTCTGGATTTCCAACAAGTTTTCAGTGTTTTCAAAAAAGTGACAAAAAGTTTCTTTTCGTTTTCTTTTTCTAATTTTCATTAGTTTAAGCTCCCACAATGAGAGCAATCACTGCGATCGCTCTCTGCCTTTTGGGTAAGTAAAAAAATATAAAAGAGTTATAAAAAATCTTTCTAAAAATGTTCATGCAGTCATGTACGTTGAATTCTAAAATTTACATATTTTTTCTGTAAATTATAGCTGGGAGTGTATTCGCTGCAGAGCACAATTTCCGTGTTGGCAAGCAATACACTTTTCACTCCAAGTCAGAGTCAATTGTTGGAATTCCCAAATTGGCGGATCAGGACGCTGGATTCAGACTGAGACGTAGCATTCAAGTTATTGCCAAGGATGACGAAACCCTTATTATTGTGGTAAGTATCTTTGAAAATTTACAGTTGCAATTTGAAAGGTTGATTCTAAAACTTGGAATGCCATTAGTTATTACATGCTATATTTTATTTTGCAGCCCAAAGTCCAAACTGCCATCCAAGTGAACGAACAAGCTAACGATGATGCCTCCGACTCTTCCGAGAGCAGCGAGAGCGACCAGCAGAACTCTTCTGGTTCTTCAAGCTCCTCCTCTGAGGAACAGGAAGTGCAAATTCAACAGCAACAGCAACAATGGCTTGAGGCTCCTTTTGAAGCCAAGTACAAGCATGGCGCCCTCCAGAGCATCCGCACTGAGCAAAATGCTCCCGAATGGGCTATCAACATGCAACGTGCCTTGGCTCAACGCTTCAGTATGAAGATCCAAAAGGCTGGCAACTTGAACCAAAAGAACAAGTTCACCGTCACCGAGGAAACCATCTACGGAGTGGGACCTGTTCATTACTCTGTCTACCCACAAAATGCCCAAAGCAGCCGCTCTGGAAACCAACAACAACACCAACAAAAGAACCAGAACAAGAATGGCGATAGCAGCAGCTCCTCCAGCTCTTCCAGTGAGAGTGACAGCAGCGATAGCTCCTCCTCTTCCAGCTCATCTTCTTCCAGCTCTTCATCCTCTTCGTCCTCCTCCAGCAGCAGCTCCAGCTCCTCTGAGGAACAACAAAGAAACAGGAAGAACCAACAACAAAGGAACAAGAAGAACAACAACCAAGATGACTCTTCTTCTTCTTCCTCCTCTTCATCCAGCTCTTCTTCATCTTCTTCCAGCTCTAGCTCCAGCAGCTCTTCCTCCTCCTCTTCTTCTTCCGAGGAAGGTAGCAGCCGCAACTCTTTCCGCGCCCTCCGAATCTCTGACAGTGATGCTCAGCAAAAACAACAGCAATTCTGTAACGGAAAGCAACTCGTCGAGATCGTTAAGGATGTCCAATTCTCCGGCAATGCTACTCTCAACAAGCTCTCTTCTGTTCACCCTGTCCACAGGCTTAACAACAAAAGCCCATTCCACCAAGTAAGGAAAACTTTGAAAAAATAGAGTATGCGCTTTTT
>JAQFYG010000271.1:0-36933 GCA_034694325.1 Entomobrya corticalis | reverse complement strand
TCTAGTTTAGAACTGAAAGCTTGGGAATAAATTGTAATTTAAAATGGCATCCATGCATTCCGCTTCATTTCCTTCTACATTCATATAATATATTGTTAATATGTATGAACACTCCTTGTTGGTAATATATACATCTGTCCATCAATTTGGCAAAAACTGGCAATATACTGATAGGTTGTCGATCGGTTGGTGTTATAGGTAATGGTATTTTCGGTATGGGCACTATTATAGCCGTTTTTAGCTTATCATGCACTTTTTTTTGAATAATGGACATGTTCATTAACAAAAGTAGTAGGTTTTGAATGCTCTTAAATTGCATGAGAATATTGAATATACGGTTGCACATTCCTAAATAGTCCACACTAACACTTGTTCTATTTTTTATTTTTTTCCATGCACGTTGTAAGTCATGCTGTCTTATCTCATGTATTTTGAACCTCTCAGGGATATCCGTGTTACTGATATTATTAGGTGGTAGTAAAGTAGGTTTATTTGATACATTACGAAAATGTATATTGATTTCATCAGCGGAAAATGGTGTACATTTCTTTATTTTGGGTGAACTGAGTTTGTTTATAACGTTCCATATTCCAAGTCTCTTAATGTCACATTGTATGAACCTTTTAGTGTCTTTTATTATGAGCTTTTTCACTTTTAGTGCATGTATTTTGTATTTTATTTTGAGGTGTACGTTATTGGATTGTTTTTAGGCACGGTATATATGGCTTCTTATTCTCATTTCATCTTTGGTTTTTACACTTAAACTATATATATGATCCGTACTTTACCTGAGCAATGATCTATTAATTTTACACTATAGAAATTATAATCCAGATTCTTTATATTCTAGAAATGCTCAAATATAATAGGTTCTTTTACGATTCAGTGAAGAATAGGTTACGAATAATATTTTATTTATAAACTTCTTATATGAAACTTTTAGAATTTACAAGAAAAGCTAGAAACTTTATTTTGAGACTAGATTTTACTTGCTTGTGTGGACTTTGTCAACGCTTGATTAAATGAAGCAAACACCGATTTGTACTTGACGATGTTTTAGAACTATATATTGATTTGACTGGATACAATATAAACTTTTTTTGACGTGGTTTTAGATTAGTATAAACGAAAAAATTTGGTTTTCGAATTTCATACTATTGTATTTTTCAGTACTAAATCCATGTTAATATTTTTAAAGCATTTAAAAGATTGAATCACGCTATGAATTTTGGTCCTTGCAGTAGTATTTTATTTCACTTTTTTATTTCATTTATTAACCAAGGATTATTACGATTGGATTTCTGACATTTTTTATTAACTTTATTATAGCTATTTATCGATGTATTCAGATTTTTATTTAATATCTTTAAATGCTACTGACAACTAGTGTAGCAACAAATTGTAGAGAACGCGACAAAGTAAAATTTAATGCAAGTAAAATGTGTTGAAAAGTACCGAAATTATAATATAGTAGTTCAAGTCAAACTTTAACAACAACGTGGCGTTGTTTCGTTTCTAAAGGGTTTTGAAGTCGGGCCTCGGCCCGACTTCATACCATTTGAAACTGTACCATAGTGAAACTGGTATCTTTTACAATTAAGACCTTCATTTCAAAAATATGACGCACTAATAATATTTAATAGTGATTATCATTTTAACATACATTTGTCGAAACAGCAAGGAAAACTATTAAATTGTTTTACTTTGAATGAAAACATTGTACATTTTCACATTGTAGTGTAAATACGTTTTGCTTTGTATGAAATTTTATTTTGCTGAGCAACAGAACTGTAATTTATTAAGTTTAATATTTTTCTATTCAAATTTTATTTAATAATTTTACTATAATGTAAGCTTTGGCGAAAAGGATTTCTGTATGAGCTATTGCCAACTTTGGCTAAATAAAAAAACCTACTTAATATCTGCGTAGTTTTCCAGGTCTGCCAATATTTTTCAACTTAATATATTGTATGATTTTTACAGATAAACCAAAATAGACACCCGTATGAATAAAACTGTTTTGCGGTATTTTTTCTAACTAATAAAATACTTCAAATCCATTTTTATTAAATATTTTTCGCCGTAGTTTGGTACTTCTGAGTAGAATAACTTAAATATTTTACATTTAAAAAATTGAAAGCAGGTACACCAAAGTATTAAAAGAGACTGCGTACATAATTTGCGCAAATCAATTATTTTGAATAATTTAAACAATCTTAGCAGATGTGAAAAAGATGTTCTTTAAAACACTGTATACACTAGCATGTAGACATTGCTTAAATTTTTAAAATCCAAAATAGTTTTCAAGTCGTCATTTATGTCATAAAAAATACGTGCGCATCATTTAAGCAACATTTATACTTTAAAATTTACATTAATTTCTTACGACGGAGTGGGAGGGACCACAAGATGTATTTCGAATCGACGAGCCTCAATTGTCCTTTCACGTGGTTTATTTGGTGGTGCTTATAATTTAAAAATAGTGATTTAATATGACATGATATCACCATTAATGCAAGTTCAATTCATAAAGCACCTCAGGACATTACCTGAGCAGGTATGAGACAAAACTGCTCTTACGCTCAAGCTTTGCTAAACAATATAATAAGTTTTAGCTCCAAAATCTTGTAAGTTTACTTGGAGACACCGTCTTACATTACTGTTGAGACAATAAGCTCATTTAACAAAAACCGGAATAACAAACCTGCACTAAATAATTTAAGTTTTGCACATTTTACAATCCGTTATCTGATATACACATTAAACATTTAAATATTATTATATCTGCCAATGGTTCATTCGATGTGATTATAAAAAAAACTGATGTCGTAATAACAGAAAAAAAGGTATGGCTAACAATTTAGCTAGTTCACAATGTAAAAACAATGCGCGAAAATAACAATTAAATACAACGGCAGTTCATTTAAAAATGCATTGGCTGCAATTAAAGCTTCAAACCAATTTCAATAAACAACAAGTCAGGTTTTAGTACAGCTAGCAATTATATTTAAGTTAAGAAAAAGTCTACATTGACTTAACTTTTTGAATATACGTATCCAATTTGACTATATTTAATCAAGTGCTGTTCGGCACTTTTCAGATTTAATTCAAATACTAGTAATTCCTTTAATCTGAAAAACATCGGTTTTCCAGATATAACTATTTGTTTGTAGTTGTTTTTTCGCAATTTTAGCAGCATTTAAAACACGCTATTAGAAATATACTTAAACCAAGCATTTACGATTAAAATTGCAGAAGCCATTGCTGTGTAAAAGTACAAAATATTAGTTTGTTTAGTCAAGCATGTAGTTTTAGATAAAATCATATAAATTGACTCACATTGTTAGATTACTTACTGTAAAAAGAACATAAATAGCTCCAACCTGATTATAACCACATACTCAAGTGCTTGCAAATACTATTTTAATTAATTTGATTGCCAAACTTACTAAATTGCCGATAAAATCGCGGTAATATGAAGGGTGTTTCGTGAAGGAAATGCAGAAATGGTGGTCACGAATATTGTGATGATGATGATTACGGCGACGGTGATGAGTCTCTTCCCTTTACGCTTATCATCCTGGACCCAACGGGATAACGGCTGACGCCATTCACAAAATATTCGATCGGTTTCCTTCGAATAAATGTGCAGTTAATGCCAAGCGCTGCTAATTAACTTCTCATGGAAAAATTACAAACTATTTTACATAGGCAAAATGAGATGAACGGCGATACGCTACAAGGCAAGAGGAATATTACTTTTAACGAAATGCTTATCTGTTTATTCGGCAAAGCAACAGAAACGAATGAATGTCTCTTTCGACAAATCTTTTCTCCATAATATGAAGCTTAAAATTGCATTCAATGTCACAAATGCATAGATAGGTATTGTAGTCTTTTGCTGGAGTTCTATTTCTTGAATGACTCTCGAGAACTCAAAATATATGTATACCATCTTCTTTTACGGGTACACATATTAATTAACATAATATTCAAGTTTCAAGATAACATAAACATACTAGAAATCATAACAACTAGTAAACGTATTCATCGTAGTACACACAAAACAATGTAGATGATATCTCAATTTCTCTCTTTTGGGAAATACTAGATAACCATTATATCTGCTTTCAGATCTTCTCTCCTCATCCACAATAATAATAACAACAACGCATAAGTAAGCATATTATGACCTCAAAAAATATGTATACGATTTAGTCACTTATAACTACGGTGGACATGCCTGAGTGGATGTGAGCCGAAATAATGGTGACTGCTACACGACTGGGGTCTAAAACCGCTCCCGTGCCTACACTCCTCTCTTCACGGTTGTGGCTGGCGTGCAGCTAAGTTTCGGCGGCGTCGTCGATTTTTCTCGGCTTTTCTGCTACGTTCATGTTCGGCATATTATGAGTTAAAGATTTTGTGCTCTTCCTCGCGGGTTTGTCTTTCTTTGCGTAATTGCTTTTTACTTCTGAGGGAATATGATGTCGTCTACGGTGTACTGTTCTATCTTGGCAATAAACGCGTAGGTGGCTTAAATTAAAACAATTAAGACACATGCCTGAATTAAGTCTTGATCGTTTTTTAATGTTGTCAGGAGGTTTATCAAATGCTTCCTTCTGCTTGGTGACTTCGATAAAGTCAAGTTACATTTGGGTTATTGTTGGAGATGTGATAGAAACCTCGACGGGTTTCATTCTTTCGTGAAGAGTTTGAACATTAACATTTTGTTTATCAGTAAACCATGACTCAGAACATCAGAATCGTCTGGTATGGTTCCTATGAATGAAGGAATCTATTCTACATTCATGGTGGTGTTGGAAATCGGAGTGTGTGCAGGGGTAGGTAGCAGTAAACCGTCTAAGTCTGATTGGTTTCAAATGTCAAGAACGTCATGATTAACATAATCTTTAAATGTTATATTGCTGAGGACCGACTTATTTGCCAATCTTCCTTCACGAATGCCAGTTGTAGATATAAAAGATTGAGTGTCATCTTCAGATGACTCAAATTCGGTATCTTGGGTTAAAATCGGTTTTAAAGTTTGCCTGGGTGTAGGTGTAGGTGAAAACTCTCTGAAATATCGTGGTAACTTAGGAGATGGACCAGAAAACTGGTCGCTCCTTTAAATGTCTCAAGACAACTTGAGATTTTTCTTTTCTTTGTAGATCCAATTGTCATTTCTGTTGCAAATATACTGCGGAGTTTCCATGATAGTCTCTGCCTCTTAACTGTTAGCTAGGTGGACCCATTTACGAAAGTGAACATAGTTTTTGTTCTGATACGGTCAGGTCAGCGGTCCCTCAGAGCGTTCGATTTGAACTCTGGCACAAAAGTTCTTGCCCATCTGTAATAAAGTGAAGTTTGGGCGAAGGTTATACAGATTGTGCCCGATCAATTAGGCATAAGTTTAGTATATATTTTGTTAAATTTTAAGCCAAACCAATTGCTTATAATAAAGTGTTACCAAGTTATTTGGTAAGAAATTCCAATTTTTGTTGTGAATTTCTAATTTAAACGTAGAAAACAAACATTTACACATTAGTTTTGGCGGTCTTAAAAGGCCGCAAGTGATCTACAGTTGACTCTTGGAAGAGGTCTAAGAGTCATTCGAGAAAAACTTGGTTGGTCTTCAATTTCTTCTAACTTTTTAGTAACTGGAGACCGAACAATCGATCTTGGAGTTCGGCTTCTTATGTAGTGTTTCATATCGCTGACGTGTCATTTTCCGATTTTTTTTTGATTTGGAAGACTTAAGTCACTTTGTTGACTTCTGTACCGAGAAGAAATGGTCCAATAAATCTTCTAGTCAGCATTTCTATCTTCTAAGCTGCCTTGTCTGATCTGTCGTGATTTCGATTCAGGACTTTCTGGCCTCTTCAAAAGTGTGATCCATTCGTCGCTTGTCAGATTGGATTTTGTTAACCCCTTGCGCTTCTAAGATGTTATTCCTCGACCCATGTGACGATTGTCTCTAACTTTTCTGGAATTAGTTGTTGCTGAGCTAGAGCGGTAGCCGAGTCAACATCCCGGTTAGTTGAAATTTCCCGATCGAATGGAAATGGTATCTGTCTTCCAAGGTTCAGCAAAGCTGGTGTAACTTTAGTGGTCTCGTGAACCGTTGTTCTTAGCGCGAAAGCAAATTTCTGTAGGTGCAAATCCCAGTCGGGGTGGCTTTCATCGACGAATGCTTGCATCATTTGCTTTAAATATCTGTTGACTAGCTCGGCCAGATTTCCTTGATGGTGGTAAAGTGCTGTAGTTTCAAGGGTGATTCCCCATTGTTGGCATATTTTTTCGAAGAATTTTGAAGTGAACTGACTTCTACAATCAGTTATGATGTTCTTTGGTTGATGATGATGATGACGAATTTCCTTATTCATGAAGTCCCAGTATGCTCTTTCCTTTATCTTTCTTAGCGTTGCGGTAGCTGAAAGATGTCCTGCTGCTGGTGAGTCATGGAATTTCTTCATTACCTTTTCTTTAAGTGATTCAGGGATCACTGGAACAAAGTAATTTTGGTCGCTTCTTTGGTCGACCGGAACTTTGCAAAGTCTCGATCTTTGGTATTTTTCTATTTGACTGTTCTCGTTTTGCAGTAGAATGTCCAGATTTCTTTTTGCACGGCTGCGTAGGCCTAGACGACCGGCCAGACGTCTTTTTAGCATTTTGGTTAGATGACTTAGACACTTTTACACCTCTTGGATTCGTGTCTCTGGATGTCTGCCTAAGTAACGCTGCTAATGGGCCCGTTGCTTCCTTGTCTTTGGACTCTGGCTCACTAAGGTCAATTGTTTCTTTTTCAATTACGTCGTAAGAGATACGCTTTTTTAGAATACTATCGACTATTCTGATGCCTCTACTCTCTTGAGTTCTTGATTCTGCTATCTCGTCCAAGATGTCTCTGCATCTCTGATCATTGTTCTGTGCCTCCGCAAGTTCTTCTATTGTGATGAACTCGTCGAAAAGTGCTAAAGTTACGACGAATGTATTGTCCAAATCATCTTCGAACCTTTTTTATCTTTGTTTTCTTTAAGCGATGTGTTTAATGGAATTCGTGAGAGCGCATCTGCTTCTATATTATCTTTGCCGGCAACTTTCTATATCTCTGCGCCCCAGCTCAAAATTTCTATGGCCCAACTTATGATCTTCGGTTTCTTCTGTTCCATATTCTTGTTGTATGGAACTGCTCATCAACCTGTGTGGATCGTACAATTCTGTCCCTCTAAGAAGTCTCTCAGTTTACGATAAGCCCATGTGATACTAAAAGCTTCTTTCTCGTAAATGTGCGCTGACAGTTGTCCTTTCTTAAATGCTTTGCTGATGAAAGCTATTGGTCGCTCCTTTCCGTCGATTTCTTGTACTAAACAAGCACCACACCCGATGTCCGACGCGTCACTTTTTAAGATAAGTGGATGAATGTAGTCGATGGTGGCAAGGACGACGTCTTCTACCATTTTTCTTTTAAATGCTGCGAACGCCTTTTGGCTCTTTCGCGCCATACGAATGGTTGATTTTCTTCCTCATGTGGTACAACGGTTGTGCTAGGGTTTCGTAATCCTTAATGAAATGCGCATACCATTGAGTTAATCCTAGAAACGATAGAAGTTTTTCTCGGTCTTCCGGTCGTTTAAATTTTACAATTCTACTGTTTCCTTCTTCTTCGAGATTCAATTGGGCTGGACAACGTGCCCAAGGTATTTAACTTTGTTTTTAGCATAGTGACACTTCGATGAGTTTGCGGTCAGTCTGGCTTGCTCTAATCTTTTAAAAACCTTTTTGAGATGCTTTAGATGCGTGTCCATATCCGGGGTGTATGAGATTATATCGTCCAAGAAACATTTGCTAAAATCTTGATATCCTTCTAAGACTCTCCAATTTAACTTCAAAAGGCTTTCCGCTGTTTTTTAGTCCAAACATCATGATATAAGGTTCGTAAAGACCACAACCAAGAGGAGTGTTGAATGCCGCTTCAGCGATGCTGTCTTCGTCTAACAGGATTTGATTGTACCCGCTCTGCAGGTCTATGGTGGAGTATATGTATCCTTTTGGGATAGTTCTCAGTAGTATTTTGCAGTCACCCTTAGGAGAAGCATCATCTTTTGTTTGTGCATTGAGCGCGGTGTAGTCTACCTCAATCACCGATTTTAGTTTTCCTCTTTACCATAAGTAATGGTGATGCGTACGATGATCTGGACTCGCGGATCATTCCCTGTCTGAGAAGATCTTTGACTTGTTGTTTTCTGCTACCACCGCTGGTTTTGCATATCGCTTTGGTTGGGACACAGGTTGTCCTTGTGCCTCTATAATGTGATAAGTCCAGTTGGTTCGACCAACTCTTCCGTCGGCCCTGAAAACTTCTGGAAATTTGGTAACGAGATCCTGAATTCTCTGTTTGCTTGATGTAAGTTCTGGGTGATTTCGCCAATGGCTAAATTGATTTTATATTTCTTTTTATCCGCTATGCCGACGATGTCGAACGATTCGTTGGGGTTGTCACTAAACCACAATGTCTTCACTTAAAAATAAAATTTTGTTTGGTCTTATTAATGCTAAAATTTAGTTTAATTATGTATTTGTCGTAAACATTAATGCACATGATTGATTAAACATTGACTAACGGTTGAAATGTTATCTCAATGTGATACAATAAAATTAAGCTTGCCTTGTCACCTGCTATCAATGTAACAAAATGTTTCACGGTTTATTTGAATGAAAAACCTTCTCAAAAACTAGAGATTTAGGAAGATAGTGATAGTTAATAGAATGGAATAGAAGTTACTATATATCTTTCAAGAACAATACATGGTACTTCATATGGAGCATTTTCAAAATGAATTTTATTTATATCACCGTATTGCATATTTCAAAAATGCATATGCTCTAAGCAAACTTGCGTAATAGTGTAGATTAAGTTAGTCTTACAAAATACATTAATTTGTATCGCTGTAAACGTTCAAAAGACGAAGGTTAGAAATGAAACTTGGGCGGTAACATCTTAATTATTGAAATTTAAACCTTAGTCAAATTTTTTATTTAAAAGCCATTTAATATATAAATTTGTAAAATTAACGTTCAATATTTCATACAGGTTATTTGTTTCAAACAAAGATTTTTTTGGCATTAAACTCATTTTCAAATATTACAAAGTTTGACTTGGCTATTTGAACCACTTGGCACTGCATACAAAAAAGGCCTTATACATGTTTTTTGGTTTTATCATTAGCAAAATTCGAAGCCGTGATGCAATCCATAAGAAAACGATTTGATTATTTTTAATGTTTCACTTTCGGTTGTTAATAAGCCTGAATATTAGTTGATAATATTCAGAGTAAATTTGTGTAAGCAATCAGCACCAGAGACTGCGTCGCTTTAGAGAGCAAATGAATCGTGACAGTTAGAAATTCATATGTAGTTTTCATTTTATTTGCCTAGCCAGCTTAAAATACTTACATTGTCGTTTGCATTGTTTCTTTAAACCAAATATAAAGTAGAAACCTGTATAAATGGTGCTCCAACTTTAACCACTGTTGACTAATTTCAAACAAAATTCATGCACATTGCAATTATGGTAAATACATACCAAATTGTCCATCAATGTGCTTTTTTAGACTGCGTTTATCGTATCTGTTTTGTAAAAATGTACTTTAGCTCCGTTTGAAAAAAGTTTTTGTTGCATTTTTCAAAACATTTGTGGAAAACTATAAGCTAAAAATTAAATTATAGCACGAAAATGTGCTTAAGATCCGATGATTACTATATTTAATAATATTCATCACAGAAATTCAAATATTAACTGTAAAATAAGCATCTACGAGGTTTTTGGTGCAAAGTCGGCATTAGCAGACAATAAACTATAGAAAAATTAGCTTTTTAAACAAATTTTAAAGGCAATAAAATGTCTCCAGTGTTGCAATCTAACACATTGTAGGAAAAATTATGCACATTTTGGATGTTTTTAACCAATAACTGGGATTCAGTTTAGCACTGAATAATTGTCAAAGTTGTGATTTAACTAAAAGTGAAGTGTTACGCAAATTTTCATCTGAATGTTGTACTAGAATTGTTGATGCTTTAAAACTAAAATAAAGTTTTCCTACAAAAATAAGTTTTTTCGTGAGTGCATCATGTTTTCATAATCTCCAGTTTAATGTACAAACTAGAGACCACAGAAAAAAATTTACTCACTAAGATATTTCTTGCCATATTTTTCCTTTCTCTACAATCAAAATAAAAGAATCATCATTTGGTACTTAAATAATACATCATATTTTAAAAAGGGAAAACAATTTTGTTTTAATTATTGCGAAAAATGGAAACAGAATGACTAAATTAAAATATTTATATAATAATAATAACTTATATAACATAAGTCATTTATCTTTTGCCAGGTATTAATCAATCTTGATAGTTTTGCTAAACTTTTGAGTTTCGTACAAATTCCTCAGATGACTAAGCTTGTTTTTGATGATAAATACATATTAAGTTTTAAGGTTCATTTGTTAGACAAAACGAGCATAGGAAGTCTGAAAAAACTTACAAATATGCTTACATTTGTTGTTTTTAAAAGGTAAGTAGTGACAACAGAGACTGCTTAGCAGGCAAAAAAGTTAAATAAAATGATAGTTTTGACCCGTTTTTTAAATCCACATTTTTTTGAATGCTTCGCAGTACCACTTTGCTGGGAAAATAATATACATTTTTGCACTCATATATACTAATCATTTGTATCAACATTAAATAATTGTCAGTTAAGTGTCCCATTACAAATTACTAGGAATTAAAAAGTCCAGCATTAATGTAATGTCTTATTTTTCTGAGATATGGCTTGCATACTACAAAATGCTAATGTCTAATTCAATGTGAGAATCAGGCACATTTTTACTTACAAATCATGAAGACTTTTAGAGGATGAAATAAGCATTTGGTAATTTAACTTTATCAAAAATCACTAGTTTTTGTATTTAATATTCTGACAAAATTTTGGCATAAGTGCCATGTATGTAGTCGGTAAGTTATGTTTGGCTACACCGTATTGCACTACGGTATCGTTTTGAATAATTTGAAGGAAAAACTGGTGCATGTTTTATTATTCCAAGTATTACGTCGTTTACCCCATATTGACCTATTTATATTTCTACATATTTTTTGTTATGATTTGTTGGAAAAAAATGTTTTTGTATAGCTGATAGTGAATAATTTTATTAAATGTCTGCAAGCAAATTAAGTTATATTCATTAACACTATGTTTTTGCAAACTGTTACAACCGAATTTTGAATAAGATGTAAATTCAATCTGTGAGTGAGTTAGATTTGTGGGGCCTTATAGAAGTTATAAGGTATTCATTTTATTTTACAATATTTTCATAGCAAACAAAATACAAAAATTTGTTGTACCTGTAAATTTAATTAAATTTTGAAAACATTGGACATATAAAATAACTTGAAATGAAAAGGAACTTGGTTAGGATTTGTGTATGGTAAGTAATGTAGCATTTTAAAAGTATGACTATTTCTTTAAGTTATTATATTTCACGTTAGTTTGATCGATAATAGTTATTTGTAAAATGACACAAATTTAGTAAAACATATTTTCTTCAGATTAATTTTTTTATAAGTCTTATATATAATATGTGGTGATAAACCGTATGCATTGCGAAAAATCAAATTTGGTTTTTCGTGCCGTTTATGTATATACTTTACAATATTTTATGAGAAAAGAAACCCAATAAATATTTTGAGAGTTTTTAATAGTGCACGCAATATATGCCTACTTAAATGTTTTACCATATTTAAGTGCGCTTGGCCAGAATAAGGTTGGCTATTTACTAGCTACCTTTTAAATGTACATTTGACTATTTACATAAAAATAAATTATGTACGAGTTAGCAACTATAATTTTAGTTAGTAGGTATGTATTTAGGATTGTAAACTTATATGAATATATTTAGACGTATTTATTAACTTTAACGCTGCAAGGTCATGAAAACTTATTGTATGTTCCTAATAATAATATTGTACAAACAAGCTGTTTGTTACACAAAATAAAATGATAACTTAAGACAAAAATATTCTTCACTGTTTCCAACGTCTTCTGTTTTTTGATATAATGCATTTATTGGTGGTCATACCAGAACTTCAGCATAATCTTCATACATTCACAAAAACTTTGAAAATCTTGCAAATTCAACGCATTATTCACATAACTTTCAGTACTGGATACTTATGAATTAAGTAAAAACATAATTGTCGTACTTATCTTTTGTTGCTACCATAAAATCCAAACCTTCAAATCAAATGACGGGCAAAGTGAGAATTCCGTTTTTGTTGAAACATTTCCGTTAAGCTTTTAGTTAATGGATTGATGACTGACTATGTAAAATATGAATGGCCCATTTCATTTTGAAGCAATGTATTGATTTTAATTTACGTGCACTTACTGGTACAAAATATACGAGGCATGAATATATTGCCAATTTGTTTATACAAAACGAGCTGACAAATACATCTGCCCATATTCGCTTTACTTTTCCCCTGCAATTTAATATTGACATTTAACAAGCCACATTTTACAACGACATATTGCAAACAATTTTTTCATGCTCAGACAAATTCAATTGCATGCATAATATTGATATGAAAGTAGGCTGTTTTGTAAAGTATAATATTTTCGTACATAAAATATTATCACGATAGTTTGTTTAGTTCAAAAGCATTGCATTGTAAAACTGCCAGTTATCTTTTTTACTAAGCCTTTTATGTGCATGTATTCAACTCATGTCAAAACAAATTGATACACCATCTGTGCAACTGCAACTCATGCAAGCCATTTAGTATTTAATCAAATGACAAAAAAGTGTGGTGAGTTTAACAACGGGTTGGAGCGGCTCGATGGAAAATCTAAGAAGCATATACTCGGCACGTTTTGAGAAAAAATAGCCATTCTATGTATTTGTCGCCTACATAGGTATTTCATACTTGATTTGTTTACGAGCTATTGTATAATGTTTATTAGCTAGAATGAACCAAACCCTGAGATTCAACTATCCATAACTGCGGATGTGCACTAATTCAAGTGACAGGTAATGGTAACAGAATAATGGTCGAATCAGGTAATATAAAGTCCGCGTCGTCAATGGGTCGAAAAAGAACAGATGTAGTCATTTTGTCAAATGCAAACAGGTATGGTCAATATTTGAAATGATGTCAAGAGGAGTCAGGGGACAACTGAAGGCACGTATGGTAAGGGGGCAACTACAGTTGGGTGATATTATCAATTCATCAGTCTAATAATATTTTTGGTTGGCAGGTTAAGTAAAACTATTGGGTTAAAAGTCAAATAAAGGTAATGGGGTCGGCAAAAGCGTCTGTATAGGAGGTTTTAAAGACAGGCAGGGGCATGTTCTCAACGTACACTTAAGGGCACGTAACCCAACAAAACAACAAGTTTTGAATTTATAATCATTAGATAAAGTACATAGTTTCAAAAACCGTGAGCATAGACTATGACACACAGACATGACACCACTTGTATTAATTGCCTACTTTTTATATTGCTTTCAAGAATTAACAACTGCGCTACATGCAGTGTACAAGTTAACTTTTTAGAAAAAAATAGCTTGTAACGTGGACAATACTTCTCCCTTCATCAAACAAGTTTTGTCATTGAAAAACATAACATAGGACATTACACCTTATGATAAATTACGTACGGTATATTAAAATAGCACAACATATCATATAACAGCATTAGTTCAGGCGATTCGCCGGCTTAAGACAGAAAGTCATAAAAAGAGGTGGGGTACATTTGCTTGTATACCGAAATAAGTTTACATTTTTTCAGACGTCGATTGCGACGTCGACAAAAAATTTGCCATATTGCATTTTTGGAGCAAACTTATTTTAACATTCATCTACTTACTTGAAATTTTTTAAAAACCCAGTCAGCAGTTAATTATATTATATAAAAAAACTAATAACTTGCATTCTCTTTATTCTTCATAAACACGTTTGAAAGTCTCCAAAATGGTGAACTGGAACTAATGTGATGTCAAGCATTTGGTAAAGTACCAAAAAACAGCCCAGTACTAGACAACCTTGTATCACGTGGACCATGGATGTTCAATATCGCATGCATCCTACCATGGTTTATCATGCTACAACGATGACATACGATGGCAAACTATTACACGATCTATCAAAACCAAAGGTCTGCATTGCCATAGAACACAGAACACAACACCTAAGTGCACCACCAAACATACTAAGCAACCACCACACCACCCAAAAAAACACCCATTGTGTTGACCACACAACACATCACACATAAAAAACACAAAAACAACGTAACAACTTGAAAAAAAATTAACCACAAAACACACCACCATAAATCACAGAACAATTTATTTTATTTTTGTTATAATAACACCTCAAAGAATACAAATTAGTTAGCAGTAACAGTAATATTAAATATTTTAAAATTTTTTCTTAACTTTTGCTACAATAGACTATTAACAGCCGACATTACTGTGACTAGAAACATGATGACGTAGAACAATCGCGATTGTTTAGTACCACACTATAACATGACAAATCTCATTTTAAGGTATTTAAAAACTCCTCTCGAAGACACAAAACTCGCTCCATTGTTTCCACCTTCAGAGTTGCTCTTCTGGTTCGCTTTATAGCTCCAGCAATTGAGAAAAGTCGTTCCACTGATCCGGATGACGCCGGCATTCCCAAGTAATTTTTTGCCAGCGCGGAAAGATTTGAAAAACGATCAGCGTTGGTCTTCCAAAATACTAGCGGCTTCAGGGCTTCCAACTCAGCATCGGTAAATTGAAGGTTGCAATAAGTCTCATATTCTCGGAAAAAATCCATTGAATCTGGGACTACCTCTTTAGCTTTCTCCGCTGCAACTCCGCTCAAAAGCATAAATACTTTTCGTCGTTTTGGTGTAGGTTCATTAGTTTGTTTTGCTAAATCATTGATTCTTCCTTCCTGAGCTCCAGACAAGTGCGTGCTCTCCAGCTTTTGTTTTTTGTATGCATCTTTAACAATCTGCTGAACCTCGTTAACGGAAGGAACTGCTCCAGAAAGACATGTTTCATTTGATGTGATCTCTAACAGAATAGATAAAAGTCTTAGTTAAAGTAGACTAAAATAAAGTTAGAAAATGTTAATTCAACCAAAAAACAACAGTCGCGACTGTTTTTAACTTACTTTCAAATGGAAGATATCTCATTCTTGGATCCAAAAATGTAGCCAGAATATAGTTGGAATTATGAAATAAATCAATAGTGACAATATTTCGAATTTTTGGCCTTCGACCATCCTTCATCGCGTCTGATTCGGGGAGCTTTCCGGTGAATCTAATTGCACACGACTTCAACAAGTTTGTTTTAAAGCTGTGGAGTTCATCATAAGCATCAAGGTCCTCATCCAGAAAAATAGAGTCAATTTCTAAAACATATACTAAACCAATATTCAAGCTTGATTAATGGAATTAATGAAAACATTATTTGAATATACCATAGTCAAACTATTTGCATTCGGAATACGTTGTAGTCGGTATCGATATACTAACCACGGCACACATTAATTACTCCAATAATTGCCATAGATGAAGATACTCCATCACTTTGTAGATCATCGGTTAGTTCGGCGAGTGGTTGAAGTAAGTCGCAAATTACAGTTATGTTCAATATATCTTCATCCTTAATTGGAATTGGAATTTTTGATTTTCCGTTCGTTTTCTTTTGATAGGCTTTAGCTTCTGTCAGCACTTCGTTAATGGCATCCTTCATACAAAACTATAAACATTCGCGAATGTTAGTAAAGTTGTAAACCAAATTATCTGCGTAATTTATATTAATTTAAGAAAACGCACCTTTGCATCGTTGTGCAGTATTCTTTTTAAACAGGAATAGGTTAAGTTCCAGCGCACTTCTATAGGCTTCACCAAGAACATATTATTCGTTTTAAGCTTTAAAGATCCTTTCCTAATAGGAGACTTTCTAAAAAATGTAACAATTTCGTTCACTTTCTTGACTAGTCGGGGTACCAAGGAAGTAGCTTTGATTCCATCTTTGACAGCAAGTTGAAGAAGATGAGTCAAACATCCGTTCCGCATAAGATTGGCATGATCCCAAGCTGATAGACCATGCATCACGTTTTCTGTGAGGACTTCGTCAAGTGGGAAATCGTCCATGTCACTGTCGTCAACAAACGCTTGGCAAGCAGCATTCTAAATGTCATCTTCATCAGCATCCATTACGTCAAAATCATCATCAAGCGGAAGAGTAGATGGAACATCGATTACCTCGGTCACTTTGAAAGCCGCAATCATGTTTGCAGCGTTATCAGCTGTTACACTTCCAATCTATACAAATAAAAACAGGTGTTATATAAAACAAATATGATCTGCTAAATTAAACATTCGCGAATGTTAATAGCTGATTCTCAACCTGCAGTGGAGCAAGCCCGTATTGGCTATCCAAAACCTTTCGAAGTTCAGTTTTTATGTTTTCCCCGGAGTGTACACCAGGAAAATCCTTGAATCCTAATATGAACTGCTGCAATGTCCAGTCACGACTGACAAATTGGACTTTGATTCCAAGTGTGGCTTCCTGGGTTCGGGATGTCCATATGTCGATAACAAAATGCAAGGATCCAGGGAGGTGATCTTTCAGTACATTCTTTCGTTTTGAGGTCAACTGCAAACGGAACAAAAATTTATCACTGCATTGTAATAAGCTGAAAGATAATTATCTTCTTCTTACACTTACGTCATCATAAGATTTCATTGTTCTTCTTTGAACTGTCGTAGGATGCGGCAAAGACAATTTGCTGTCGATGCGATGAACCATGTTTGTTAATCCGGGACCTTTGGTGACATTAAAAGGCTGGCAGTCGACGACCACAAAAAATTGAAGACCTTTGTCAAACGACTTCTGTCTTGGGTGATTCCGACCGTATGGCTCTCCAGGCTTGATAACTTGGTCTAGTGATATTTGCATCTCATTGGTTGAACCATTTTTTATCTTTCTTACCGGAGAACTGGCAACCTTGTCAGCAGTAAAGGCATTGTAAGCTGCTTCATGTGCTTGCTGTAATGAACAATCGCGATTGTTATTTTGACATTACATTATAATTGTATAGGTTATTTAAACTATCGATAAAGCTTATAATTTAACTGGAGGCAAACCTGAAGATGAACAAATTCAAATTTATCAAAAAATAGGTTATCAGTCGCGACTGATTTAATTTTTTTTAAATGATTTCTCAATTTTTCTCCGGTGAAGAATTACTAGAAAACAGGATCATGTGTTTATATGTTATGCCTTGTACTTGAATTGAATATTGAATGTTATACATTTTTGTTCGGAAAAGCAAAGAATACTGTGTCCGGATACCAACTTCTGCAAATACATAAGCTTTCTTTGTGTTTGTAGCGACTAGTTGAACATGTTCGCATATAATTTCCATAATGTGTTAAGTTTGCCGAGTGAAACACCCACCACACCACACTCAAAAAAACACAATAACACAACACATATTGTGGTTTTCAGTTTGCAAAACACTACACCGAAAATAACACTGAGACAGCATAACACATAACACCGACCACAAAACCACTGAAAATTTTGAAAACACACCACGCGTGGCGCCACTTCAGTGGTAACAACGGGTGTTCGCAGACCTTTGATCAATACTAACAAGACCCTGCAATGTCGCACTGATCATGCCTGCTTTTGAGACACCATTTACTTCACGAGTTGTTGTGATTGATCATTCCTGTTATGAATCACAAGTAATATATGTATAAAATAATATATATGCATATTAATAGAGTATATAATATACAATATAACTAGATATAAAAATACTTTGAAATTTAAAATGTATTAGTTTATCGTTTGCTTGTACAAATTAGCTAAAATAATGTAAAGAACGCGAAAAGCGTGCTAATTAATAGTTTTAAGGATAAAGCAGCAGTTGATCCAGATAAACATAGTATCCGACCCAGTAAAAATTGCGCCTCAGCCACAATTGTTTTCAGGGAATGAATGAACGTTTATTTGGATTATCTTGACTTGAGTTGCACTTAAATTGAAATTAAATTGTAAACTAAAAAGTAAACTATCTAAATAAACATCTTTTTAATAATTGATTACTTAAACAAATGATAAGTTAATACATGTGAATTAAATGAATAATTAAATAGTTAATTCATTTATTTTTCTTCTCGAATTTTTACCTTTAAAGTTATTCACTCTGTATAAAACTCATAGCTCATGCGTGAGGACGATTACGATAAGCTCGATAGGATCAAACAGTAAACAAAATGCAAAGGTTTGATTTTTTTGCTCCAAACTCACTAAAACCTGTTGCAGTACTACTGTTGCAGCCGGAATTTCTGTATAAAAAATCAATAAAGGTTATGTTTGGCAAGGTAAGTTTAAGTTTGTTTAATAATCATGTGCACAATATTATAAAAACATATTTGCAGTATTACCAGGCCCATTAAAACTGCGTCCGCCGTTTTTTGGAAACAAGTCAGCTCCATGACTCAGCTCCATGAGATGTTTTAATTTTTAAAATGTACAGATAAATGATTATAAAGATAATTATTACTGACGATTGCATCATAATATATGTGTTGTACTAACAATGATGGTGACGGAGTAGATAAGCTGTAGACTGCTTGACTAGCCGGTGTTAAGCCTTAAGCGGATTTTAAAAACCTTTTAAACTAAACTAGGCTTCACCAATATCTTATAACTACATTTACTATTGTGATTTAATATTTTGCGCAATTTGCTGAAATTTGGATATAATGTATACTACTTACAAACGAAGTCTGGTGGAGAAAAAGAAACATGCTGAGGGTGACGCTATGTGACTTCTTTTTTCCTTTTTTTGATTGAAGGTAGACTCTCTCGAAATGATGATGGAACGTCAAATGCTGGGCTTGTTTAAGTACAAAAGTTAAACCTGTATTTGACACAATAAAAGAAAAAAAAACTTTTAAAGAAATACATTTTTATTCAAAACACCATAACATAATTGGTAGTTTTTATTATTTAATGCGATCTTTGGTGTATGGAGGTTACTCATTTGTGGTTGGTATTGCTGGTGTCCACGTTTTGTCGCAGTTGTCCTAACTTCCACACATTTTCTCTTGCGCAAAATTTAACGAATTCTCTTTGTCTTACAGCCTTTTAAATATGAAACAGCGTACTTATAGTGGCTCTAATATACGCAATTTGTGCGCAAGAGATAGAGTGGCTCAGCTCCAGGTACTCTGAACCATCCGAGTCGGTTTCCTCCAAACCGACTTTGGAGTAAACATCCGAGTCAATGACCTGAAAGATGGAGGGCTGTGGGTAGGTTGTCTCGTTTCTGTTTCTGAGTCATAGTCGCCCTTGGATTTAAAGAATCCGATGTATTCAATCAGGTTTTGATCCTCCAGTTCTTGATTGCCGATTTTGGATGTCCTTTCCACTGCTTACATACGCTTTGATGGGTTGAATGTCTACAAGAATCCGACCAGATTAACACTTTGGGTGGCAATTGACTGGAAATTCGTGACCATCTAAGATGGGGACATCCTTCATCACACTGTTGTTTCGGTTTTTTTGCATCACAGGAAGAACAGATTTAATAACGGCTTTATATAGATGACGAAACACACAAACTACAACAAATTAGAAAAAAAATATATGATGATTGCATGTTAATTCCTTTATAAATTGCATTTAAATGCAAGTTAATTTAATTAACTTGAAATAGCCTTCTTCTCCAGCACTTTGATTACAGGACGACATGACAAAATTAGTTTTATTAGAACTAATTTGATTAAAATATATCTGGTATAGGCCTGAGTAAAAATGTGAGAATAACAAACTAAACGTTTTGGTTTTGACTTTTCTTCATCTCAAAAAAAATATACAAACCGCTGCATGCAGATTTGGCTCAGAAAAACCATAGAGCAAAAAAACAAAGATTGTGTTCACATAAAAATATGCACTCGTTAATCTTCTCTCATTGCATGTACCTATGTACTATAGAAGTAAAAAACATATTTCGTAAAACCATGCATTTATTATAAAAGAATGGAATAAAGCGTATTTTAATAACGCGGTTTTTTAAATGACACTTAAACATAAAAAAATTATGGAACGAGGCGGGTTTTTTAAATATACTGGTGCTGTAATATATATTGATATATATGTTGTAGCACCTGTACACTTTTAAATACTAAACGGTGGTGAACTAATCCCCCATGGTTAACTCAGTTGTCAACCGGAGGCTTGAAGACACAAGAATGCAGCTCTTTCTCATTTTCTCCTCCGATCACTTGCTCATTGTTCGTCAGGTACTTTAAACTGTCCGACTTTGAATAGCATTCGTCTTTACAAGATGAGAAGATCAGAGAATACGGAGACAGAGTCACTGTTTACATCCTTATTCATGAAAAATTCTACTGATTCTTAGATAATTACTTTCCTTTTTTCCAAAATAAAAAGATAATATTTTGTAAATGTGTTTCAGATGCTTTTAGTTTTTAAATTCATCGGGACTACTGAACGAGCAAAAGAATCCAAACTCCAAGCACAAAAGCACTGTGCTTTTGAGAGCAGCAGTTGTTGATAAATAAAGCAAAAGCCAATTGCTCAGCTCTGAAACAAGTTTCGCGGGGTTACTTTTGTGAGTAGCTGGGCTCGCTTAACTGTGCGTAAAGAGAAACTGTGCCGAAAATTTGGAAAAATGGAACAATCCTCATACAACAACAACAACGGGTTAGTAATCTCAATAAAACGAAGAATGTGAGTACAAGGAATTACAAATTATTAAGATAGGATTTTGAATAAACGGTGAGATTTTTACTGTTTTTTTTTGTTTCTTCTAGCATTTTG
The DNA here is from genome assembly GCA_034694325.1 of Entomobrya corticalis. NCBI lineage: Eukaryota > Metazoa > Arthropoda > Collembola > Entomobryomorpha > Entomobryidae > Entomobrya > Entomobrya corticalis. Next base: position 16,009 of record JAQFYG010000271.1, on the reverse strand, counting down.
TTCAATACAGAATCATCACCTGTTACAAAAATAACCCAAAAAGTTGATGATCCATCAATTTAACAGAGCCTACCTCCAAACAAAATAGAAAAGGAAGAAAAAGAAATCAAACAGCATCAACCTCAGCATGTTTCCACTTCTCTACCAGAGCATGAAAAAGATCCTTCTCCACAACAAAACACGAATATAAATGTTAAAATACAAATTACAAAAAATGTAATGTTATAATAAACGATCTATAGACTAAAACGATGGTGTCTACAGTGTTTTGGCGTAGACGTTTATGTGTTTTGTTATCACTTGTTACTGGTCTATTATAGAGCATTTAGAAGTAGTTACGGGTGACGGCTTATCCAGAAGCCCAAAAATCAACCACGATGCCAATAGAGACGAGACCCATTGTTTGTACAGCGGGCCAACAAACTGGCCAAAAACGTCCCCTTGATTCAATGTCAGTGTTTCATTCGACTAAATATCGAACAAACAAAGCAATATCTGCAACTGCGGATGAAACTAGGTTCTCTATATCTGCTAAAACCCCACCCTTCGAGACATTAAATAAACTTTTTTGAAAATCAAATACTGTAAAAAAGAACCAAAAAATCTGGTTGGGAGTAAACATCATAATCTCTGCCACCTTCACCGTAAATCCACAGGATCCCGTCCTTATATCTCAGCAATCATCTCTTTTCTTAAAGGAATTATGTTTATTTTTTCAATTATTTAGCAGACACGTTCACCAAATAATCAATAAAAATTTAGCAAACTTCTACTTTTACTTTACTTTGTCAGCTGATATCAATAGGTTTTATGTTTTTACTGGAGCCGTGTGACAATTTGTGGTTGTTCGTTTCAGCAAAAGATGAAAATGAAAGACGTGTAATATTCAAAAAAAGGCGTGCAGGTACTTTAATGAAAAAATCCAATTTAAGGTTAAACTGGCAAAAATCAATACTTGTTTACATGCAAATTTAATTTGGCGTCTTTTTCTATGTTATTCGTTAAAAATAAGTTAAAGTTGATGATTTTGGTTGGATTCAAACTATTTCACTTTCCGTTATTTAAGCCGGACAACGCGGGAGAGTCCAAGAGGACCCCTCTTTGGTTTATTCAAATCAAGATGACATAAGCAAAACTATCTACAAACGCGTACGCAGAATTACTTTTGCATCTTCTGATGTGTTTTACTATTTAATTTCATTCTAATTAACGATTTTTTGCTCGTTTTGGAACTGTCTTTATTTTGTTGATTTACAGATGGTTACTGATGGTAACAAAAGTTGCAGGATTCATATGGGGAATGAAGAAAAGGACATGCCAAAAAAATTTACAAGGAACAAGGAATTACAGTTAAGTCTTACAATTTAATAATGCTAACGCATTTAATTGTGTTGTGCTTATTTATTTAATCACAGTTAACTAATTTTTGTTTGTTAGAACGATTTTAATTTGCTGAATTACAAGTGGTGCACTCAGATTTTTTGGTCTTTGACAGACCAAATGTTTGCTCCTACCAAAGAAAACGGGTATCCATGTGAATTTTTCCACTGTAACTAAACGTTTCATGCAAAGAAATTTGGAAAAACCAGAATTCCAGATTACTGTTTCTGAATCTGAATTCTGAATTCCAAAACTACAGTGTGAGCTAGAATAAAAACGATAATTTTATATAATAGATTGGACGATGTATTTATTATTTACAAAATGCACATGTATACTAATGTTTACTATTATTGGTCAACTTACAGGTTGACTCGTTGCCTTTTCCAAATATAGGAGTTCATTAAAAATATTTCGACTTTTACGTAAAAAACTAAGTTAAAGATTTGGATGTGTATTTATAATGATACAGATAGTTTTGATAATATTACTGCCTAAGATTTTACGAACTGCCGCATTCTTCTCTTCACTAGTACCGAAACTTAGAATAGTTTCTCTCGTGCAATTTTTTTAGTTCTGTTTCAGTTACCAGTTAACTACGGCGTAATGAGTTTTGAATTTCAAAATCTTACCAGTCTGCAAATTCATAATTCGGGTTTTGGAAGCATGGACACTAAAATATATCATAAAACTATTCAAAGTAAGCGTTTTTGTTGATATATAACCTGAGATGTAACTGTAAACCTCCAAAAGAATTTAATTTGTTGGAAGCTAATTCATTCCCTCCCGAGGTCGCTACTCACAACCGTCTTAACTGTCCTAACCTTCCCCATACGATTGACAGTTTCAATATATTTCTATGCACCTATGAATTCGTTGTGTATGTAATCTGGGCAAATTCATCACATGCCAAAGATGTCAAAGAGTACAAGTGAGGCTGCGGAGTATTTTCCGGTGACTTCAAACCCAACTAGTTAACTAAATGGGCTGTTGATGAAAAAAATAAAAATAAAAATAAATAAAAACCTTTTTTTGCCACTTAGATTATGATAACTGAAAAACTAATGATATAAAAGTTTTTAAATGTACAGTTTGGATAAATAAACCTCCAAATGTTTTAAATGTTTGTAGTTTATTCATGGGCTTGACTTACTAATGTCACAAATAAAAAAAAATTCCGTTTTAAGCAACATCCGGTTCATTGAATGATTCTTTTTTCCCAAGGGTTGACTTTACTACTGGATATATTGAAACTGCAGGCTCGGCATCATTGGCTTGGAAACAACTGTTAGATTGCCCGGCAATTGCTACTACATAGGGTCTTATCCATTCTTGATCATTGTCCTCGGAACAGTCTGGTTCTGGCTTGGCCATGTAAGTACGCTTTAAACGCCGCCAAGTAGAAAGGGCGCAACTATGCAATAAAATTATTTGCCAGCAGCCAAGATATTACGTCAGTGATAACTGCTTGATCATTGGTAAAATACAAAATACCCTATTTACGTTTTATTGGCTTACCCCATTTTTCTATTGTCGAGCTGATACAACAAAAGGTAAACTGCAACTGAATTGTTTGTCCAAAGGATTCTTGAATTTTAACAGAACAAATAAAAATTGAATTTAATTTAATAAAAATTTATTCTTTCAATCTTAGACGGAATCTTTCACGGATCTATCGTAAACCCAGCAAAATATCTATGAATTTTTTCTTCAACTGCGATGGCAATCATTCTAATACATGTTGTGCCGACAGTCTGCGTAACACCATAGAACAAAAGATAATAAAAGAAAACTACCTTTGTAATTTAGTTCTATAATTCGTGCAGTAAAACAATTGCTATTTATCTCAGAGATATTAAGCTCATTATATATTTTTATTTCTTTGTTAGTGGTTAATTGAATACAGGCTCGTGTTTGCGGATTATAAGTGCAGCGCATTTTCAACTGTGTCGGCTTTTCGTCTGTCCGACAACTAAATGATATGGTCGTACCAAAATAAAATTTACCATGTTATTGTTTATTCCAAGTGCTATTCAAGATTTTGAAGGAACTGCTTCATTCACTGTTTATCAGGCCATCATGCAAACTTTATTAGATTTTTAATTATGAAACTGATGTGCACACCTTAGTTAGTATAAAAACTAAAAGAACGAACTTTTAAGCACACTAATTCCACTAAAAAATAATAGCAAAATGCAGAAAAATCAACTTGACTACTCTCTTTGCTCTCGGATAAGACTAAGACTAAGAAAAAGTACTGTGCTGTTGCCTCCTCCGGTCAACAGTTTTTGTGGTTACTACTTGATTGTTGATTTATTACCTTGCGATTTTAACAAGGTTCTAGGAATGACTGTGTCGTCTGTCCGTCCGTTTGTCCGTCTGTCTGTTCGGCTGTCTGTCCGTCTGTCCACACGATAACTCGAAAACGTTTAGAGCTAGTAGAAAAAGTGTTTCGACAATCACTTCATATAGGTCTTAGGCATGACCCTAATGATTTTAAGCGTTAACGGTCAACGGCAACCGTTAGAGACGGTTAAGATTTCGAAATTTTTGCATATAACTAATACTACGCAACGGCTAAACGGCAAATCGATTTCAAAACTTCATTTTCGTCATTTTTGCTATTAGATATAGCTTGTGGGGTATCATTCGTACGAAAATTCAACGCTGAGTAAAATGAAATACAAATTCACCGTTATAACAGAAATACGATTTCAAAACTCCGTCTTGCCTTATTTTACTTTCAAATATAGTTAATTTGTACATTTGTGCATCTGCACATTGCAATTGTGAGGAATTTACATTAAATTAGTGCAACATTAATCGCAAGGTCATTATATCATGGTTGTCAGGTTTATTATTTTTATTTATTTATTTATATTTTTATTAAATATCAAGTAACCAAAGATAAAATTGTAATCAACAAATTTATAAATAGATTTTATTGATTTTTGTTTTGATTTCAATGAACACTGCATTCCTTGCCTAGCTCTGGGAACACTGCATTCCTAATAAAACCCAGCCTTAATATGTCGTCGGCAGCACTCTCTTTAAGCGCCTGATACTTGCTGTCAATTTCCTCGAAACGGTGTGACAACCGAAGGTATTCACCTGTTAGCCACTCGTTTAGCTTCATTAAAGCATTTATTTTATCATTCAGTTTTAAAATGACGTTTTGAATTCGCGTCTTGGCATCTTGGCATTTTTGGATGCTTTGCATTCCTTAAAGAGACGGTTGATGTCTTACATCTATAAGAATTTTATAGCAAAACGATTTATCACTATTACAGCTAAACCATTCCCCTAGCAGTGTAAAACTTATAACTAGACAAATAAACTCTGTTTTTTATACTTTTACATACCTTTAAATAATACAAATACACTGTTACTTTATAAAAAACTTCAACAACGTTAATCAGCCAGAGATGGATCCAGACTGGACTGACAGGCCTGGCCAGACAGATCAAAAAAAGGAGAAGGCACAGATTTTACTAGAAAATTTACTTTACAGTAGTGCATAAATAGGTTGGCCTTTTTCTCTGTACTCGTTCCTTCTGCTGCTATTGAAGAATACAAACAAACATTCGAGAATTTATACGATACACATTCCACTTCTTGGAATCAAAGGTGCACAGGGCATTAATAATAAGGATTAGCAGTGTTTCTCCTAAGAATTTAGCAATTCTCATAAAACATACTATTTGTAAAAATAGGTAGGTAGAAGGAATACTTTTATAGGAGACCATATACCTGTAAACCAAAATTCTAACACATCAATGCTAGCTTTTTTATGTATCTGCAATTTAGGATGTGTATGCTTAATGATTGTGGATATTTATTGATTAACGTTATGCCATAAACTAGCCACGTTGTGTAAAACGGGAAAACGCGAATATCTGAAATATCAACGCAATTTCCATTACAGCAAGCTTATCATTACTAAAAACCAGCTCCTCTAGCTTGAATGCAACGTTATCACTCAAATCATCACTTCAATACAATTTATCGACAGAACAACCTGTAAACCGCAAATCAAACCATATCATAACTTAAGCAGGTGTATCTCGAAGTGATTTTTACATGTGACTTTTTGGCAAAGTAATTATGTAACACCTTGAATCGCACACATCGTTTTTAATCCATAAAATAAAATGAATGGTATGAATGAGGTGAATGAACTTTTGTCCATATATGTATATGTTTAAGTATTTATATATCTTCCCTGATTTTCTGCCTAATGAGAATGATGAAAATCTTTCATCTAATGGTTGCTAAAAATATCTTACTTCTAACGAGTAGTATTAAATGTACATTCTTGTTAATTTAATTTTAATTTGGTAATTCTTGTTTGAATTAACTACATTATTGAATTGCATGCTGTTTTCATTGTTATTTATGTATATTAATCTAATAAAATGTTACACTTTGAAATCCCTTATTAAATAAGATAAAATTTAATTTTAATATATATATTTATAGTCTCACTTGTTACTCAAAATGTAGTATTTGCAATTTTAGTAAACTCCGGTTAGACGAAAAGTAATAATAATTATTTAATTAATTATTAATAATTTTATGATTCAATACTTTTTTTAAGTTTTCATCTATCATATTTGATACTAAACAGCTCCGTAATTAGATTTTTTACTCTTTTCACAAAACTTTTACAAACTTCAAGCTTTTTATGTATAAATATTTTCTGGTGCTACGAACTCTTTGTGTTCCAGACCAGGTCTTTCACGTCCGCATATTATCATGTATGTGACCTAAAAATACACAAAATTGCACAAAAATAAATATCACAACACAAAAATATAATTATTTGAAAGTATTTTTCTACTTCACTCGTTTAAGACTAGCGGTTTATGTGTACTCACATGTTTTATCTTTGTACCAGGATAGAACCGACCCTTGCGTGGTACATATAAGTCCTTTGCTCGTTGACATTCTTCCTTTGTTTAAAAAAAATCCTTTTCCAGTAGAAAGTAGAACCTTACTTCCTTTAATTCCATGCATCTGTTTGCTGACACCGATAAATGGCTTTCCGATTTTAAGTTTCTTCTCCTTTGTCAACTTCACCCGTTTTATCTGAAAGCCTCCATTGCGATAAAACTGTTCGACAATCTGCGTGGGATCCAGCGTTTTGCCTACACGACATTTTAACACTTTCCCCATAACGTCAGTGTTAAAATGAAAAGTAAGGCAGGAATGATGCTTGCAGGTCGGCTGGCTCGCAGATTTCAGTTTCACTTTCATTATTTCCAGTTCCCCTTTGACAGCGTCTTGCTGTTCTTTTAATTCTTGAATTATCGAGACCTTCTCGAGAATTTCTCTCTATTTAGTTCTTTTCTCCTTGTTAGTTACTCACCAACAGTGGTGATGCAGCCTTTCAGATTCTTTATACTTTCCCAGCTGTCAGCAAAAGTCATTTTGTCATAATCCTCCGACGAAACTAAAATTCGATTGCTCCATTTTCTAGTCGACTTTTTTCTATTGCCCTATTTCCCCAATCGACTTTTTCTTTTAGAACCTGGAACAGCGATATGAAACGTCTCTGGCTTCCGTCGTGTTCTCGGTGGATTTCTTCATAGTGGCAATTCGGAATTTTGCTCTTTTTCCTTCTGCTTGCTTTTTTGTTTTTGCCGAGCTAGCAGTTTTGAAATCAAGTTTTGATTGGAATCTGATTTAAATTTGTTGGCCAAAATTGATTTTTGCGGATTGTGGGACAAATTATCATTGTGGGACAAATATTATATGAGCTCAAAATATTTTCTCATTTCCGGCTGCATCAAAACACGTTTCGCTTTTTCGTTTTTAAAAACCCCTAATAGTTTTGATCGTCTAAAAATAAACTGGGGACTATCAATTTTTAACAAATTCTGCGAGTTTGAATGTTTTTCTTTGTGAAAGAGAAACATGCACTCCTTCAAGCAGATATTTCAGAGATTGGCTTCAATGTTTCATTGAAAGCTAGTGCCCATTACGCAAAAATCCCAGATATTGTCTTGTTTTTATAGGATTCTCTGGAAAACCCTTGTCCACACTTGAACTTAAACTTGAAAAACGTGAAAATCTTTTGGGATATCACGAGCAATTTTAAATTTTCTTTCATTACATACATTGTTAACACGATGGATTAAGTCAGCACTTATAAAACGTTGTACGCTGTCCATCTATAAAAACGCATAAGAAAGTTCAATGTTAACTTGCGTCTAATCAACACAATATCCTTTTCAATAACATGTTATGAAACTAAATGAACTAGTCTATGTTTAAATTCTGTGTTCATGTATGAAACTAGTTTGAACTAGGTTAAAATTTGTAAAAAAATTGCAAAAAATGTGGCATCACAATTATGAGGTTCTTAAATCCAACCGTAATCTAGCTTCGGTCCTTAAAAAGATTTGTGATATACATATATGCTTTTTGAAAGATGAAGTTTTAGAAGTCTAAAACATTCTACAAAAATCAACTCGGGAGATTCGATGATTGGGGAGATTGAAGTTGTGGCGATTCAGGTAGTGGCGGATTGGTGTTTGGGAGATTCAGGTATGGGGAGATTCAAGTCCAGGGGTGTAAAATCGCATGGGAGGTTCGGGTCTTGGGACACAATGCCCTGATACCCCCTGAAAAACGTTCTATTTATAGGTAAAGTGCTATGGTCATATGCGTCATTTTGGGTACTTTTGTTCCAAAATAATGCTTTGTTAATGGTGCAATTAAATTCTTTGTCAGAAGTAATTTTAAAGGTGGTCCCCCGGCACCTAATATTCCGCTCTATCGTGTCTAAGCTAATGGTATTCAACATTCTGCTTTATTGTGACTAAAGTAAAAGCATTTTTCTCGGTTTGTCACCCTTGTAGAGAGAAACATTTTTGCTCCTACTTTTTTGTCATCGAAACACATTGTTACTGCGTAACACAACGTCATCTGCAATAAACGTTTTTTTTCAATTGTCCCACAATACTCTAAAAAGATGCTTCTGCAGGTATTTAAGTCCTTCTTATTATACAAGCTGGAGCATAGTTTTGTAGCATATACTGAACCTACCAACAACTTATTTTCGTCCATGTCTTACATGTCTTACTTCAACTTTTTTTCAAAACTTTGTGGAAACAAACCCTTACACAATGACCTTTTAGACGGCCGTAAATATCAATAAATATTATGTACAATAAATTCATAAAAGTGGTGTATATTTAGCTATATCCTTTAGTTTTTCTGTCAAAGTTGGTGATGAAATAATATTGAAAATTCAAATATTATATTTATACTCACTCCAGAATCTATTCAGTTTTATTTGACCGTACGCTACCTATACGCCACGCCTACGTTGAGTAAAATAGAGCTTACGATTTTGGCCTACCTTGATTTAGTGCTTGACACGGCGTTTGTGCTATTGGTCTAAATTGTTATTGGGAAATGCCATTTTGAGACTAACCTAAGCTAAACAACAAACTTAGTGGGGAAACAATTTAAATGCAAAATACGATTCGATACGTAAGTACAATACAAAATTATCTCCAGCGTTTAAACTCAAATGCTGCAAATGACTTACTCGAATTTTTAAATGTTTAGCACAAAGAACACAACTTTTTTATTTCTTCAGTTTGAAAACGGATATGCCTTTAAAATTTACGGGTTCTTCCACTAAACTAATCTTCGATATTTGTTTCTTTCCTCTATACTGCAACTCTACTCGACATAGTTTTTAAACGTTGTAAATATGGTTTTGTATGTTCAAAAAGACCAAAATTTTACTTGCGGCTGTACATGGTAAGCGGGGACAGTTTATGTGCGCTAAATATAAGGAAAGTGAGGGTTGCTTTAGTGACTTTCTGAGATTTATTCGATTGAAAGATTCTAGCTTTGAAAAAAAAACGTTTTATATAGCGACAAGATATATACGGACGGCACTAATTGGCGGCGTTGATCAATGGGTAATAGTTTTGTTAAGCTCGTTTAAACCTTTCCTATCCATGCAAAACGCATTAAAGGGAGAGCAAAAGGAACATTCTAATAATGAAAACTATTATTGTGTTAGCCTTTTAAGTTGGTCATTACTTTATGTCCATACGTTTAGCCAAGTATAGACATGCTTAGGGCTTTCTTAAGATACAAGCGTGACATTACCCCAGATTTTATATCGTTACATGTTTGACTTTGGTGGCAAACGGAGCTAGGTATTTAGTTTTCAGATTTTTTTTCGAATTGTCAGTCAGTTTGGACACTGACTAATGTCTGAAATATTGCTGTGAAATCAAAATTTCCCTAACTTCCGTCGGCTGCATGTTACATGTAAAGTAATAATAGAAAAGTGTTACGGAGAAAATATTTTATTTTGTGATTGGGATGATTGTTGATGGAGACCTAGAAAAGAGGAAAAAACCCAATGTTCAGTAGGTAAAAGTATGTATGAATTAGTGTGTGTGGGTATTGTTGGTATTGTGTGTGTTTGTTGGTGGACTTACATTGCATGTTGACTTCGTTCACAGTTTCTGTTTGTATCGGCACTCGTGCCAAAATGTCATTTCGAAGAAGATTTTTGAATTATTACTGTTGAAAAGTAAAAATACTAATTGTACTCAATAAAAAAAGCAAAAGTGGTTGTTTGTTTGGTTTGTAACTTACGGGTGCATGTACTTTCAACAAGTATTGCATATGGGCCTGCAATCCTAATCAAATGTATTATATGGGGCTTTGAATTCCTGATTTACACCGGGGACTCGATACTTACGTCCATTTGGTTGTTTAATGACAGTGATGTTAACGTTATCGACTGGAAAGCTTTTGGGTTCAGACTCCACAATGCCTTGTTGTTTGGCCCAAACGTATACAGCAAGTGTGGCATATAGCTGAGAACCAGTATTTAAGTGGTGTTTTAGTTGAATAGTTGATTAAAAATATCGTTGTTAGTTGTTGTTGTTACCTTTTATAGATGCGTGGTGTGTTTGAGTAGGAGTTTGCCCACTCTCGTCGATTTGATGTTTTTAATACTTCCCTATCGGCAAAATGCAACGGTAGTTTTCATGAATTTGCAACAAGTTTGATCAGTTGTTTAATTTCTGTAGTGACAGAATATTAATAAGTTTGTTGTAAATGTTGAGGAGTGTCGATCTCGGCAATTGATTTTAAGATGGACTCCATTGTGACAAGCGTGAATGGACTAAGAGGACTGATAGAAGACACAGCAGAGGTAACTACACTGAACTCTTAACTAATATTCAGCTACTTTAATAACAAAGATAAATACTGTTACAGACATAAGTTTAAATCACAAAATTCAATTTTTTATAGGTGCTAGCGCCATTGTCATCAATCACAGTAAATTTAATGCTGATGGCAAACCCTTACAACTCAGTTAAAGTAAATAGGTACTTTTGATTGATAGATTGACGTTTGAATAGATTTGGTATATCTGTGGACGACTTGAAACATACTATAACATTAGACTATGCAAATATGATGTTGCTTGCTTTGTGTTACGCCACCCGTACCTTCACTGCACAGTGTGCTACAAGCCGTTGTTCAAACTTCTCATTTGGTGACGAGTCGCTTCAATGTCCTGATCATTCTACTCTTCAAAACCCGGATCTGGAACCATCTTCACTTTTAATTCAGACAAGCTTCCCTCACAACGACTGCTCAATGAGATATAGGCTCTACATTCACACTATCGTGATACTGTTGAAGCAAATCATAACCCTTTAGTCCTCTAATGTAAGTGTACTGATAAGCAACTTAACTTAACTTGCTACTGTTTTTTAATTATGTTACGTTATGATTTTTTTCTGATTGATCTTAGAGATGGGAATTTTGTAAACTGCTCTTTAAACTTTCTGTCTCTATCCAGCCATTTGTGGGGCAAAACTGGTCAGTTACGCATTATTTGACATCGAAATCCAGAAAGAAAGTGGCATCCCTGGTAAAGAATAATCCTTTAGTAATTTATCCATATATAATTCATTCAAAGGATAATACAAGGATACTGAGTGTCAAACTTGCATGCGAATCTGAGTTTTAAGATTAATGCATCAAATCTAGTAAGAAAAGATAATTCCTTATGTAATATGTGTGATAGTCATCCAGTATGATATTTATGTCAATTTCCTGATAATTTACCTTTTTCTTTCCAGAATGTCATTTCATTTTGGTTCCATGTATGGATTTATGCAGCTTTCACTTGCTTCAAAGGAAATGTTTTAAAATCCCTCGCAAAATATATTACCAAATGTTTAGGTGTAACAAGCTGGAATGAAATAAGCTATTCGTTGGTTGACACTTTTATTGAGTTTCGTGAAGAGATGCCGGATTCAACAGTTGTGTTTAGTGACACTCCGAAAATGTATCAGGAAAACAACGAGATGAAAATTACAGAGAATGCAACTTCTCATGGGATTTGTTTAAATTTTGGTACTACAACTACCTACTATGCTACTACCATTTCTAATACTATATCTATTAAAATTGTGTTACTGATATTAGGTTAAACCTTGTTTTTTAAATATTTTCTCTAGATGATGATTGTTTATACGTTTATGCTACTCGTTTTTAAAGATTTTCAAGCAGAATCCCAACTTAGAAATTATAGAATTAGAATTAGAAATGTTGAGTCGGCTTGTTCATATGCCTCGTGCGATGTTATTTTGATGATGATCAAGTCTTATGCACTGCAAATCAAGTTGCAATTTGTTACACAAAAGTCGGTGAAAGGCTGTAATGCTTTTCGAGTTGTGTGTCTAAAGTTGAACAAAATGGGCGTTGAATATGATACAAACCCTACAAATCTCAACCACACTCAGTTATAAGGTAATACAAGTCTAGAGTCAGCCAAATTTTTTTATGTGTACGAGCATATAGGCTATACTATTGACGCTGGTTCTACTAAATACATAAAAACAAGTGTAGTTACTAATGCTGCAAATTTTGGGAATATAGATAAAACAAACATGGCGTTACAACGATTGATTCCAGATAAAACCTTCATAGCAATTCGGGTAAGCGTGTATGTTGGATAAAAACAAATCATTAATATGAAATAGATCAAGTTGAGGCAATACACCTATTAGCTAACGATTACGCGCACAAACTCTTATTTGGAGACAGTAAGGTTATAAATATATCGATTCCAAGTGTAAAGTTTCCAGTTGATGCATTTTTCCAGTTTCAACAACTTTTACATAAAAAAACTCAGAAAACCTTATTTATGTTGTAACGCGTTGCATTTGAACGTTTATTTTAGCCAACCTTTTGCTACTCCCAAGATAAATTAGTAGTACCAATCCGTAAAAACATACATGACAGGAAAAGAGCTCTTTTAAATGCTCTAAACAGTACAAATTTTGTTCACTAGTCACCTTACAACATTTAACTGCATTAAAAAAGAAATATGATGCACCACTGTGTTGTTTTACTACAGCCAGTAGTCTCTCATTCTCGTTGTACCAAAACAGCAGGTCCTTAATTTTGGTGGCCTCTTTAAAAGTTAGTACCAATTTTTTATCATTGACTGGTATGTATAAATAAAATAGTTTGAATAAAAAAATTATGTTACTGATAACACTTAATTATTTAGTTTATTTAGTAGTGTGAAAATTTAACTCTCACCATCGTCTGGAGGAAATCTGTAGTTTGTAGTTATTGACTTTTGTTTTTCTATAATTTGAGGTTTGGTTGACCTTGGCAAAGCAAAACCATTATTGTAAAATTAATTATTCTTGTAATTTTAAATTTTTTACTGAACAGTTTAGTCATATTTTTTAATAATTGTTTCTACGATAACTGCACCTAATCCTTTGTGACCCCAAAGTAACGTCACTTATCGTTTCTTATCCTTGTACACATCCACTGCATGCAACGGATGGCCTGACCAAATTATTCAGCCATTCCTTGTCCATCAGGTTGATGCTATGAATACCATCATATTCCAACTGTTGTCCAATAATTAATTTTGTTTCTGGGTTTCCTGATTCGTACTGTTAAATATTCTCATTCCTCCTGATAACATTTGGTATTAGGCAGTCATCAAATATGGACATACGAAATATTGAATATAAATTATCATCGACCACATCAGCCGTTTTTCTATCCCATCATCAATCACCAGTATTTTTACTTTTACACTTTCTTCATAATCATTTTGTCCGATAATTAAAGTACTTATTCTTGTCCATTTTCCGGTTCAAGTAGTAAAATTACGGCAATGATTGCATCTGGTTCCCTCAAATTCGGCATGACCATCACAAACAGCAACATACTGCCAATACACAAGTTTAGAGACAAGGGTTGGATTCCTTTTGATGCATCCTGTTAATTCAAAAAAATAATTTTGTGGTCAGACATAATAATTATTTTACTTGCCTTTGTATGATTTTAGAATGATGACAATGATAATTGATGAACTTTCAGTCCAGTATTCTTCCAGACTTGTCTCGTTGTAACAAGATCAGTGCTCATAAGGATTTGTTCATTATCCGTACTTTTACCAATGATGATTGGAATTGACAAATTATGGAAAAATGTTTGTAGTAATTTTGCTTCTGCTCCACGAGATCCCACATTTCCACATCTTGTAGTGCCCATTATAATCAGAAAAGACTGCAATTCCTATCACTGCATCCCCTCACATTCCCATAAAACTTACCAACTCTTTTCGAAATAGCATCTCAACAAAGAAGGAATTATCAATTGGCACACATTTCTTGGCCTTCTTCTTGTAGTCACTATATTTCTGTGCTGTTCCAAGTTCCAATACTTTCTGGGCAGATTTAATTGTTAAAATGGGTCTAGAATTGCTACAAACATTACTACTACCACTGCTACTACTACAAACACTGCTACCACTACTGCCACTGCTACCACTACTACCACTGCTTCTATCTACTACTTGACTAAAACCTTCACTATCCCCAAAAATAACCCCCACATTTTCCTTGGTAACTTTGTAATCATCTTACACAACCTACTTTATCAATGGTCATTTTTTTAAATGTACAATCGAGTAGACCTGTCCACTTTGAATATTTATAAGGGTCCCTAAAAGCTGATCTATAGATGATATAAAGTAAGTTTCTTCCCCAGTTGCCACTCCAGTTTCCTTAAACATTTTTCCTCTCATTTTCATGATTCCAGCTTTAATGAGATCAATTATTGGTATATTTTCTCTAAACACCTTAACTATATTCCCTTCAAAGTCATTCAAGTTGTCCTTTTTTATTCTAAGTGGATGATGGTTAAAAAGTCATTTATCATCATGGGTTATCCAGTACATTTCCTCCTGTAAAAAGTCCCATCATTAAATCTCTTTATCACATTTTTAAAATGCAAATTACTACTCTTGTGTCTATTTACATTACATTCTGGGATGACTTGGGTTTTTCCTTCATTTTGCTTTTGGTCATCCCGGATACACCAAGTGATGATAATATCGCAATCTGCAATCCCAACTACGGTCCCCATGAGAATTCCAATCATCTTCATCTGTTTCATCTTATCCTCATTATCCACAGTAGAATCAATGGCAACTTTTTCATTTGCTAAATTAACACGGCCCTTCAATTCGATTGGTATTGGTTTAGAAACTAAGTACTTGTTGATATTTTTTTCAATTTCCCAGATTCCTTTTGTAGCCATTCAGGAGCACATATCAGCATATCCTTTCCCTTCATCATGTCAACTTCAACCTTCACAATGTCATCACCTGGCAAATACTATTCCTCCACTGACGGGATATTTTTTAAATATGAGGACTATAACAGAGAATTAAAGACTTAATTACCAATAAACCTCAACTTGATCATGTTCGTCATGTTTACCAGTTTTTCATAGCTGTTGCTTGTAATGATCCCGTTTCAGTCTTCAGAAAAATCCTTCATATCACTGTCATCGTGCTTTTCATTATAAATGGAAAATTTCTTGGCTCTCAATGCAAGCGACCTGATTGGAAGGGTATTCTACGGGTAACTTATCCTTTCATCCTTGAGAGTAACGTCAACCACAAGTGCGCCAAAGAACCTAAAATAACATTGTCAAAGCATTAAACATCTTAATTATCAATTATTAACTCTCTCAGTAACACATTTTAAAACATCAACATGCACTCACATTAGGCGGCCAGTAAGAATATTTTTTACTTAATTCCATGGAACTTCATCACAATTGAAAAAAATATTATTAAGTTCCAGTGAATTCCTTCTCAAATCATCGAGTTCTTTTACAGTAATTCTCATACTCTCAACCATCTTGATAATTGTACTCTATGGATTTGTTTTAAAGTATTTTGAAAGCCGATTGTGAACGTTTAAGCTCATCTACTAATATTTGAATACTGGCGGAAAGAGAAGTGATATTGGACGAAATTACTGGAGAGATCAAAATGGTTGTCATGGAAACAAAAAATAATGGGTTGGAGTCAAGACTTGGTGGCCCCTTTATTTATTGCAGAAATCGACGCAGAATTAAAAAAACGTTCACAGCCAAAACACGAGGTCCATAGCTGCCATCTAAAAAAGTTATGGGCGGTTGAAGCTTCGAAAAACTTGGAAAAAATTTCGGTGAATTTTTTTTGACAATTGACCCCAATTTTTTCTTTTGCTAATCTACTCCTGAGATGATTCTAAACACTTTGACT
>JAQFYG010000270.1:0-37028 GCA_034694325.1 Entomobrya corticalis | reverse complement strand
ATATAAACCGACTTAAAGTTAGGCTAACATGACAGTTGTATCAAGGATGTTAGATTACAGAAATATTCTGTAACCAGCTTTTTGGGATGAATGATTTGAGTTATCAAAGGATTTTTGTGAAATTATGACGTACTTAATATCATAGGACCAACACCCACGCTGAATGCATGCAGAATCGATAAAAAATAGTAAGTAACTCTATTAAATGCCCGCATTGGTTTTAGTGTTTAAAGTTTAAGTAAAAATGCAATTTGCATTTAAATTGAAACTCAGTAGCAAAGCCATTTAAAACTTTTTCCTCGTAGCAGTAATCAAAGTCATTCTTCTAGCAAAAAGTACATACAACATTATGTATATAGCCTATATACAAATACAGGTATATTATCTGCACCCATTTCTAACTGCACAACTCTAAAAGTATGATAATGATATCCAATAGTAGAACCATTTCATGTAGTTCGATAAATGATGAGGCACATCATTTAAACGTTTACATCAACATGTTTCTCAGACCATAGACAAATATATTCCCAACATCCCAACATGAGGAGCTTAAATAGTATTTCAATACAGAACAACATGATTGTAGAAAATAAAACAAAGTTTGATGAGTCCAAACCAATATAAAATTGCAGTACTTGTCTTTTTATTGCATTACCCCAATTTTCGGATTCAATCAAATTCGCTTATTCTGCAGACTTCTATCCAGAGTTGACTTTAATATCTAGTAAAGACGGTTAATGAAATAAGATTATATGTAGCTTAACTTAAAGCTGAACTGTATACTGTACTACATATATCTGAAACTGGCGCTCGTGTTTGTAAATGTGATGGAAGTTCTTGGTAAAAAATTATATGCTATTGAGGCACGTTCTTACATTCACCATTCATGTACACAGATACGTACCATTTTTATGAATCCAACATCCAATATTATGAAATCCTTAAATCTTACCATCGTATTATTACTTTTAAAGGTTTCCTAATGTTGCCTATTGCGTTATTTCGTCTCACGTGAATCGTGAATCATGCAGTTAGACAAAGATACAGTTTCAAATTGACTGATAGGAACATGCATAGATGCACGTCAGGGAAAGAAATCCATCTTCAGGAAAGATTATACAGATGTACGTCTTCTCCATTATGTTATGTTGCGAAATTATATATGAAATATTATAATATCCCAGTGATCATATGATAACTGTTTACATGCTGAAGTCGCGACCAACCGTCTACATATTTATGACAGACATTACCGTCCATCTTTCTGTTAGGCAGCAGTATGCACACTTTGGGGCTACGTGAGCATGACTTTCTTGAGCATAATACTTGTGTAAATGTGACGGTATCTTGGTATACTTTGTACTCAACATGCACAACTATTCGCCAGCCCTCCATTATTTTCCTTTTCACATTTTTTTACTTTCGCTGGTGGCTTAGATGGAAAAGACAGACCGAGAAGCGGCAAAAGGGAAAGTAGTGCAGGTTGTGCTTCTGGACTCGCTGCGTCTTTGTAGGAAAAAGTAACAGCCAGGTTGTTGCTCTCTTTCCTTTTCTCCTCTTCAGATTTGAACATGTAAACGATAACTTTACAGACGAGTAAGAAGGTGCAAAACCGGAATTATGAAGTACGAACAAAATCATTTGATATGATGTGATGCATATAAAAGCAAGAAAACGTCTGCTCAAAAGATAGACGCTGCTGTCGGGATCGGGTTTTTAGAGCAACTGGATACAGACGTGCATATCTTTTGAAATTGAAATTATCTGTGTTTGATTTCCTTTATGATAAAAGGAATGAGAGAGGATGAGGGTAAAGGAGAAATTTTTCTCTGTCGGCCATTAATCCACATAAGGTATAAACACTCAATGAAAGCACGATTACAAGTATAAATATGTAAGTTCGTGCATCACCACTACTGTTTGTACATAGTATAGAGTAGGATGCGGAAATACAAAACTGGGTATTGCTTAATCTACCAGAATTTTCCAGACGTCATTTCATTTTCAGTCAATTTTTGAAACTTTAAAACCATTATTTTGTAAAGTGGAAAGTTTTATTTAAAAGACTAAAATGATGTTTAAATTTTTGTACGTTAACAGTTGTAAACAAAACCTTTCCCTCTACAAATTGAATGATTTTCGTGTTTGTAAGTAGTTTGAGTAGTTTGGCATTATTTAATCTTTACCGGTTTGAAACCAATTATTTTAATGAATGATGTTCTTACTTGTTCTTCTTGTTTGAGAATCGAATGTGATTATTGGAGTAATACTACACAACCAAGGGCAAAAAACGATATTTTTTCTTTGAACTTTACTTTATAAAGAAGATGAACGAAAGAACTGAAACAATAACAAAAGAATAAATAAGAAAAAACAAACTGAATTTAATTTTCTAACATGAAAGTCAAGAAGAAGATGATGATATGATAATTTACAAAGAAATATGAAGAGAAAATAAAGAAATTATTTGCAAAACTACGTACGTATATATTCCTATAAAATGCAAGAAATCTGTGATGTTTTATGAGTTGCATCAATATATATACTACATACACATGGTGGCTGCGGTAGTTGTGGTTTTAAAATCTTTATCCAAACTTAATTTTCCTTTATTTCCTAGTCGAGAACAAGATAGTAGATATATTTACGATGCTCAAACTTTTATAATACATCATTTTAACATCATAATTGCTACATATACTTGATGCTTACTTATAAAGAATAGTCAGTCGAAGAGCATTTTTCTGTATCCATCGCCTATCTCTAGTTGGTAATATTTAATGTCAATTAACCTTTACCGAGAGCCTAAAAACAAAAATTTCATAATCATTCAACCTTCATACTCTCAGGATTTAACACAATAATATGATATAATTTTTCTCTCAGGTTATTGTCATATTTTTCAGTCTTGCTTTTGGTATTACATATGCCACTCCTGCCATTTCACATCGACGAAAGAACTTTCACTCTTCTTTTGTGTCTCTGTCTAAATTGTTTATCGTTTGATTTAAAACTAAGGTTAGCACACACTCATTGTTCGTCCTTTTTATGCAAAATTTGCACTGAAGAAATTCTGAAAGCATATGCTAAGCACACATCTTCATCCTTAAAATCTTCCTCCTTCTGACTTTCCCCACACTTTTCTCTGTAAAGAGAACGCATGATATATCTTTGGTGCACACTCTATTTTTTATCTTTTCTCCCCTCGTGCATGAATTATTGTGATAATACTTCAATGATATGTCAAAGAGCATCGTCTCTCCTTCTTAAATTACAGATCGTGTCTTTGAATATTAAATATCCGCTTTATGCATTATTTGTAGAGCAACCATTATTTTTTCTCAATATGCAGATTTTGCCGGTTTATTGATCCATGAGGTTTAAAATATTGAAATGAGATATCTGTGCTAAGAGGAATTGACTCTTCAAACTGCTATGAACTTTATCTCAGAGCTTATTTTTTCTTTAAAAGAAAACCAAAAGGTCTTCATAAAAAACTCAAACAAGTAACACATACATATTATGTGAATACGATTTGCAAGCCCAAGTCAAAGTCAAACCCACCAAAGTATATAGCATATATTTTCATTTATACATTTTTTATTACAATTTATCTGTAATTCTCTTGAGACTAATTCGTAAAATGTCTATTGTCTCAAAGAACGTCATTCAAAATACGTCAAATGTGGCAATAAAATTGGACGATTTTATTGTTTTTACTCGATGCTATTTTTGTCTGATTCGTGGAAAAGTACGATGTATAAAATATTTTACTGTTCATTATACTTCCATGAATAAGTATGCATGTAAATGAATGGTGGTAGATATATTATTGTTGGCTTTACGTTAGTGAAGCTGATGATTGCTGATTTGACTATCATTACATGTGTATATACGTCCGTAAATACGGTAACACAACAGTTGACTCATCAACAATTTATCTTCCAAACTGATATGCATGCATGTCCACTCAATCACCACCACCACCTCCGACACGGTGGTGCTCATCCTTTTCGTCATGCATGCACATGTGATTATTGTGCGTCTGTATCGTTGCACATTTTTGCTGAAAAGGGCAGAAAATGATTGAGTGGTTGAGGGTGAAAACAAAAATAACAAATTGTATGACAAATGAACAAAAAGTAGTAGCATTTGCAAATGCTTATCAGTTTTTACCAAAAAGTCTCCATACGGACTTTCACAGTTTTGTCACGTCATTCACTGTGATACATGCAAATGGATATGCATCATACCGTTTTTCAAATGAAAACGAAAGACGTATCAAATAAATAAGTATTAAAAGATCCATCAGTAAATGGTAACAGCAGCAATAAAAAAGGGGCGTCTGTTTCTGGTTTGGCTGGCCTTTCTCCGTTCCTTTCAATAAATGTGAATATACATGAATTTGTTGGCGACAAAGCATTTTTATGTTTGTGCTGACTACTTAACTTTCTTTTTGAGTGACTACAATGCTTAATATATAGTTGTGAAAGCAATAGTGGCTTAACATAAAAAGGTTTTAGTAAAATATATCCATAATCTTCATATTAGGTAATTCTGCAACCAGATTAAGACCATTTACCGTATTGAAAAGGAATTTCGGCGAATAAAATATGTTGATAAGAATAGGTTGAATATAATAGAATAATTTGAAGTACAATGTTTCTTTCTATATAGAAGAGAATTCACTTGATCAACTCTTTGTTGGATAAACACATCATCAAAGCGTAATAATATTCGTTTTTATGATAGACGCTGTTTTGAAGAACATCAATGCATGCACCAACTCGTTCCACTTATTCGTGTTATTTTCCCCTATATATGTGTGCCGAAAGTTAGATGGGGTGCAACAGTTGCCGTGAAAGTAGACGATAGACTGGATAGACTATATATTTTTCATAGTCGATGAAAAAAAATTATAAAAACGGACGACTAAAAATTCTTTTTTGTACTGCATACATTATTTCCTTTCATTTCATACGGAAATATACGTACGACTAACCACCGCCGCCAAAACCACCACCTCCTCTTTTACCATGATCAGTACCCAGTCAGTACTTTTCTGTTGTATGCCATATTTTTCCATATTCATCCTTTTTTAACTTTTTTCCCTCGTCTCATTCTTTGCTCATCTCTCACTTGACTTGACTTTGTGTAACTGTTACTCTTGCTCTTCTCTCAAAGGAATGAGAAGAGAGAAAAAAGCACCCAATCCACTTGCACTCATGAATGCACACATCCACTCCACTTTCTCCCTCTGAGCTTTCTCCACTCGAAAAAAAGAGCTGAGAAGCGAACCAAAGAGAAACAAGTGTCGTGTGGTGCACTAAAGGGAAACTACATAATACCTAGGCATTAGACCCTTCTTCATTGTTGTGTACACAAAAAATAAAGTGTGCCTCTCTCGTTTTTGATGGAAAGCATTTGACGAGTGGTCATTTTACAAAAGATAAATATTGACCTCTGGCCTTGGGCTCAAAGCGGATATATGCAGACATTCCTTTACGAGAAGAAGAATATAAATAATATGTAATCTGATATTTTATTCGAAAAAAAAATGATTAGGTAAACCTTTTAAACTGTTTACGTCAATTCGAGAGAAAAAAAAAAAGAAAAGTGATATTTGTACCATCATTAGTAGTAGTGGATGTGAAGACTTGTTTGACTTTTTTTGGGGTATACTGTTAAAAATAATTATTTTTGACACAATATGGTGTGCATTACGCATTTAGTGGTGAGTCTGTTTCTCCTCGTATCGTCGCCATTTGGAATTAGTAGTGGCTTCTCAATATCCAGTAGAGATTTGAAACTATCCCCGCAGCAATCGACATCATTATCCTCGGGGACAAGCAGTTCGACGGAGCCACCAACAAGAAGGATTGATAGCACAAAGACACAAATTGTTTTGAACACGGCAGATCGTCAACAGCAAACTTCTTCTTCAGCAACCGCCCACCATGTGCCACTTGATATTGTTTCTGGGAGAAGTAGCAGAAGCAGAACGGTGTCGGTTGTGAAACGTGAGGTCAGCGCGACCACGGATGCAGATGATGGAAAAGTTGATGGCTTGTATGATCCAAATTTGGTAAGGATAAATATACACGCACCTTTGTCTAAGAATAAATATGTAATTTTAAACTTTCACTACTTTGTCATACCTTTTTACAACTTCCGCCTCTTCGTTTATGCATCCATAAATAGATATATATAAGTAGGTAGGTATATATCGTATCGTTAAAGATTGGAAACTTTATGCATGTTAGATGTTTTATTTTTGAACTTTACTGCAATTCCCTTTCTTACACATACATGTATTGCCTTTGCGATTGCACTGTAAAACACACAGTACCGTTTCTATTGATAGTATTTCTTCTGAATGAACAAATGGGATTCGGAGAGCAAATCTAATTCATCTTTTCCAACCGATTGTATTAATGCTTCCTTTTTGATATAAATGCTTCGGCTTTCTGCAATTATTATGTTCCTTTGCGACATTATTAAATTAAATAGGCAAGAATTCATTTTGCATAAGTCAAAGCTATCGGAAACTAAAAAAAACCCACTCACAAAATACTATTTGTCAAGTCGAGTCATAACATCAGGTGAAATATGTAACAAAATACATTACATCTCATAAATAATTATTGTGAATTATTTCTCCGTAAGTAATAATGTCATACTTTTGTGGCTAAAGGTGAAAGGTACGTAAGGTTTCGTTTTCTTTCTTGAAGAATATATTCTTTAGAATAGTTACTTTACAGCTTGCTTGTAGTTTTTAATATTGAATCTTCAAGTATCCGCGAATATACAATTTACTCATAATCAAACAGAATTAACCTTGGTTAGTTAACCAATCTTTAGATGTTTTAAATTCACAACAAAAATATGAAATTTGTCATTAACATTAGTTTATGCGAGTTTTAGATTATTATATTATAATTTAGAAAATAACTATGAAATACTCCATTTACTTTACTAACTCCCTCTCAAGATCAGAAATGAATGAGACTTTCATATGAAATTCAATTTGTGTTTTCCTTCCATCTTTTACCTAAACATGGCTTGTTAGTTTCAACTTTAGTTGTTATTTACTTTCTAAAAGTCAAATTGCATATATAATTTTAATTAATGACAGCGAAAGAAGTCACAGTTATCAAATTATAAATTTACACTAAAGCATGCATACTTTAATATATTTTTCAGATGATCATGTCAAAAAGGTCAGCAGCAGCACTGAACAAACTAATGTTGGCTCTCCGTAGTTTTGATGAACCGTCAAGCAGCAGCTCGTATGAAAATTCACTGGAAGGAGCTAACAAGGTTAGTAAAGCTAAGTCGCATAAACTGTAAATTGATTATAAAAAATAAAATAGAGATGGGTAGGTAAACTATTTGCCCCAACATAGCTTGGCCCTAGTTCACGGAAATGTAAAGTAAGCTTTCCGTGAAAATGTTTATATTGGTTGAATTTGGTATATCAAAATTTAGCATTTCGCACATGACTGTTTTTTCCAGTATGTTTATGGTTTTTCCTTTAGTTTTTAAAGTTTGCTCTTTGTTATGTGGTATATAACGCACGAGCTATTTTCAAAATCAAAAAATTACATTAGCAGATTAAACACCTTTTTACACATGTTAATCTTCATCCATTATTTACATTTGTTTTTAAAGCATTTATGGTGGTCGTTGTAATGCTAAAGACAAAATATTGTTAATCCTATCAAATTGTCCTTGTTCCCTTTTCACCTTTTTTAAACAAAATATATTACGCATAGAAGGCGTAAAAATGTGTGGGTGTGAGTGGGTGGCGTTTCCACTTTATCCCTTTCCGAAGCAAGGAGCAAACAAAGGACTGCGTTGCTGTGTAGCTGCATGCTTGTAACAATTCGTCCAAAAAAGTTATAACGGTGAATATGAATTTTTACTTGGGTTATTTGCATAGCCGTTCTCAAATGTTCAAAGGGGTTTTTATTTTAAATGGGAACGCTATATACACGTATGTACGTAGTTTAGAATTGAGCATGGAGCCAATACCCTGTAAAACTGAGTCACATTATAAAAAACGTTTGCCGTATAAATTTCCATTTTAACAATGCATGACGCAACTTTCATACTTATGTAAGTTGGGTAAGTTCTGAGGTTTGAGGTAAATCTCCCCGGGTAAAAGGGCGCTTATAAAAAATTAATATCTTTCCCACAAATTCGAAATGGAAATAATTCGGGGGCATGTTGTCTTTTTAAGATGTGGTATGGTATGTATGTGAATAGATTTTCTTTCATTTTGCTGTATAAAATACCTTCCATCATAATATAATTTTTCAATGCTCCAGCTTCCAACAAATTGAAGAATAACTTTCAATGAACATATCATTTCGAAAATTTCCACTCTCCCTCAAACATCTACATTTCATTTTTATCTTTTGTTATGCATTAACAGGAAACGAGCGGTAGATTTCCAAAGGTTGGATTTCGCACGAGCGGGAATGGAATACAGTTTGATCCTGTAAGTAATAGGCCATAAGTTTTCAGTAGTTTAGTGAAAATCCCAAGCATGTAGATATATCCATACAATCCATTATATGCCAACCATCTATCCTCATAAGTGAAATGGCTTTTACGAAGTACTGAAACTATCATAATTAACGTTTGTCATTTTATATAAAAAGTAAATAAATGACACAAATTTCTGGTTTCTGGAAAATAATTGGATAGTAATTTATATCATTTCATTAATTAATCCAATGTTCATACAGTACCCGCAAAATGGTCTTCAACGACGTGGTCAAAAGGAAAGAAAAATCTACTTGAGGTGCTACTTCAACGCGGTCTCATGTTTCCGAAGACGCAAGTAAAAACGCGGAAAAGGAAGAGAAAGCAGATATCTGAGGAAATGATGTGCACTGATCATGATGAGATGTGGGCAGATGACGGACGATCCAAGAAGACAAATACAATTTGAACCGCTCTGTTTATTTTTTGAGTAAGTCTGTGGATGGATACTTTTCTTCATCTTCTTGTTTCGTAGTTTCTGTCATCATAAAGCATAAAATAAAATAAAAATATCATTCCATACCGTATACATTACTACATATTGCATACAGATTACTGGTATGTATAATGTAAATAGTTCATAGTTTACGTGGTCGTTGTCATCATCATCATCCTCATAAAACATCCTTTACACTCGATGTGTACGTGGTAGCTACAATTTAGCAGTGTGGATTTCATATTTCTTTCTAATCTATCATTCATTATTTGTGTCGTACCTGATAGAACAAACATGCTGTAAAAAGTAATTAATTGCAAAATGTATGCCAATCATGTCAACTAGTCAGTATGCCAGACATAAAATTTATTAATTTTTTGTTTCTAGTTATTAAAAAGGCGAAGCGATAAAATATCAAAAATAATATGAAGTTAAGTAAATATTGATAGAATAGAAATATGTATGTACTTTAGAAAAAGATACAAAATTTACAGACAAAAAAGCCTTGCATTGCTACAGGATATTTTTTATCAGTCTGCTGGTCTAAAAATCTAATAATAAAAACTATGCCACGCCATATGTTCGAAAAAATTGTACGTGAAAGCAGCAAAGAAAAACCTTGAATTGAAACTGGTACGGCTTTCTTTTTTCGTGGGATGAGATGTGCGATACTGTTGTATTGTTGCTTTTGTATCCAGTTTATTTTTTGCTGCTGCTATATACTATTTTTAGCTACCGAGAGCAAAATATTCCACTCACAACCGCCGACTATATTTTTTCGATATTGAAAAAATGGTGTTTTAGATTTGACATTGTTATTCTTGATCCAGATAAACTATTATATTCTATTATGCAAATATATTGAAATGGTAATGTGGTGGGGTAGATAGGCACAGAACATAAAATTAGAAATAGGAAAGGAAATAGATATGTTTAATGTAACATAAGATATAATCGTATCGATAATGGTGAATAAAATATGACTACTATGAAATAAGGTTGAATTATTATACTAGAAAATATATAGTCATAGACATATAATACCATATTATATTATACATCACATAGCAGTATTAAATTGTATATTGTCAAATATTATTGTAATATTTAACGTAAATTTAAGAGTGCTTTCACTAATATTTCCTTGATTTTATGAGTTTTCTCACATTCCCCCATGTCTGCTTCCTACTCCTTTCACTTCAAATTAAATAATATTCCGGACTTTATTCTAATATGATATCATCCTTTTTCTTATGAACGAGGCTGTTGTAATTAATTATGGATTAAAAAGTAGTTGACCTATGTTATTATTGCATATTATGAATTGTGAAAAACTTGAGAGATGAAGAGATGAGCTCTATTATTATTGTTTATTTACTACTTTAAAACCCTATTTACCATATTATTTTTCTTGGTGATGGAACGTTAATTAAACTTTTATAAGTACATTATTTACAACCTTTAAAAAAAATCAATAACGGGATGGCGAGATGAAGTTTTTCGAAGCATAAACTATTATCAATGTTTAAGTAAAAGACTTGCAAAGCATATTATGAAAAATTCGAAGCATACTTGTTTTGGCATTCACTTACCTAAGCACCAAAAATATTCATGCTCCTCCGTTTTAATTTATTCTGCTCTACCGGTTGCAAACATCCAACATCCAAGTTTCTCCCATGAATGTAAAGTAACTTTAGTGCTAATGGATTAATCTGAATGATGTGAGGTGATGGCGAGACTTTCACCTCTTCATGAAGTGATGACTCACAGCGTAAATATATCAAAGTTTATATGCAACAATACTTATATATATTTATTTATTTATTTATTTAATGAACAATTTTTAAAGCTATACATGCATCATTTACATCAATGATCTTCAATTCAAAAAGCCATTATCATATCAATCATCTCTACTCATGAGAACATTTAGAAGAACCTTTCATTAATTTCCAGTAATATTTACGTACGAAAATTGAGGTTTATATTAATATTTAAAATACTAAACCTAAATAAAAAGGTAAGATTAAAACAATAGGAGTTTTGTAGTCTTTTACCGTCAGGTAAAAACACTAGCAAAATCTACTTGCATTGGATGCATTGATAAAATTGGTACAAGCTTATTTGCATATAACTGTATAACAAAACAACTACAATGAAAGGTAACTTTTAACCGTGCAATTTTCTTATCTTGTATTAAACCTATATTTATCAAATCAACAGTAAAATTGTATCTAAACACTAAAAATAATTCACATTACAGTATTTTGTCAGGTAGTACATACAAAGTAGTACGCGGTGAACGACAGTTTCTATCCCTTCTGTAAAGACATCGTCACTCTTTCTTAACTGGTTTACAGAAAAGGGTAGGTATCATTTTCACCATTTCTAACAAAGTATCAAGTTTAAATGTAATACTGGTTCTGGTTCAGTTTCTTAGCTATCATTATACTTTTTTATATAATATTCCATCTAAAACAGAACACTTCTTCGCTAATGATATTACTTCGATGCGCGTGGGTAAGTTTCCCAACGCACAAAATCAGACATGTGTGGAATACCTGATATGATATGACATCAAAGACGAAGCGTTTTCTTAGAAGAAATAAAATATACATTTATATGATGATAGCATAGCATGATGTCGACTTATCCTAACAAATTATAATACACTTTAAAGCTAAAGGACAAAAAAATACTTCATAATCTTTTCACAATACATATATACAACAAGGCTTTCACAGAACTGCTTTAATTTTTGCGTTTACTATTTACTATCATTTTTCTTATATAAAACACGTGGCAAACCTAGAACATTTTTAGGCGATATGTTATGTTACAAAAATTAAAAATATGTACAGCATAGAGAAGGGAAAGTTACATGTGTGGTAACAAAAAAAGTCTTTGGAAAAGTGTGAGTAGGAGGCATAAATGCCTCCCACATACGTTTAGTGATTTGTCAGATTACCCCTTTTGCACGAGCTTTGTTAACGTCTATGAGTAATAATGCTTTTATTACAACATACTTAACCGTAAACGTAGTCTAAACATTGAACTTACCTAAAAGTAATAACCTAAAGTAGTATCAACCTAAATTTAAGTCGCTTGATATGCTACAAAATCAGTACATTTTAGAGTGGTGGTGGGGCTCCCGGAATGATTGGTTGATACACCATGCTATTTACAAAGACAAATTAGTAATCATACGTCTCCCATGAAAAGATCTTTGAAAATCTAATCATTTTTTGGAACTATAGCTAGTATACAAACTACTTATCTAAAATTCAACTTGACAAAGATCAACATGATAAACTGCTACATTATTGAATCCCTAATTTATTTTTAGTAACTATCAAATCAAGTTAAATTGCCCTTCAATTTAATGCGCTTAAAATGAGTTTTTAGAAAGAATTACGTGTAATAGCTAGCTGTTAACTGATTAAGCCTGATTTGGAATTAATTGTTATTGTGATTATGACAATGTGTACAATGAGAACAAATGACACAGTTTCCCAACCTTTTGGCTACGGTTGAACGAAATTTTAGAGCTGGACCAAGTTTCATGTTCAATCCGGTCATTAAGTGCTCCTCCGTCAAAAGGGGTAAGGCAGATCCGTCAATGGAATGATCGCGGAAAGCCTATAAAATTTTTCAATACAATTTAGCGCAATGCTTCCAAACAGGAATCGAATAAATCTGGTCCTTGTCCCAAATCCCAAAATATCAAATATATTCGAAGAATATTTCTGATCAAATACCCAACTTGCCACACAATTTACTAGTTTTCAATGCAAAGCAAGTAAGTTTCAAAATGATGCAAACATTTTCCTTACCTCCACATAATCCTTGCAAAGGTCAATGCTCGCCACAAACTGGCAAACCTCGTCAACCGTCCAATTAATCATAACTTGTGCCTCCTCGGAACATCCACTGACACAAGAGGACATACAAGCTGTTGCACCGAACCCATGCCCCATTTGCCCTGTTGCGCCCGCTGCCGCAGCAGCAGCCATCATCATCGTTGTTGTAGGCTTACTCTGCATCATTAAATCCAGCGGAGAAGAGGACGTCTTTAATTTCCCCTTTTTCAAAGGTGGAATGTCCCTCGATGATAAATCCAACGGGGAATTTGGTCGTTTTGTTCCTCCTCCAGAGCCAGATTTCGTTGAGAAACAATCATTGTTGTTGTTATTGTTATTATGGTTGGAGGTGTTATTATTATTGTTAACCGCGGCGGCTGCTGCCGCAGCAGCGGAAGCAGAGCGCACCATAGAAAGTAGAGTCTGGGTTGAGGACATGTCGATCAAAGGAAATTTGTCCTTGTCAAGTAGCCCAGGTGAAGGAAGCTGACTCAAATTTAGAAAAGCAGCGGCCGCTGCAGGCTTTAGGAACCGAGTATCAAACGACAAATTCGGGAAATAGCTGTTGTGATTTTTTCCCAATGATCATTATTTTTTCCAGCCCCAGCAGAAAAATAGAGGATGAGAGATGAGATGAACATGAAATGTAAGCAAAAAAGAAAAGAATATGGGTTAAAAAACGAGAACGTGATTATAGTCACCTTTCAACTTGGCTTCAAATACATATATTTTTCATTTCCAGCAGTTGTAGTAGCAAATCAAGTAGCAGTTGCTTTTTCCACCTTCTCACATCTTTCATTCTGATCATCATCATCATGATCAAAGTAAAAAAGTTTAGCTTGCATGTATGCAAAAATTACAATGTGAAACCTAGCTTTTTAGATGTTCATTCATATATAAAGTGAAAACCACAACCATCACCACTACCACGACTTAACCTGCCTGTCTGTCTGCTGGATGGGATCGTAGGAGGTTGTGGTTTTTGAGGCTCACGAAAAAATAACAAGTCATGTCAAGTTGTATTTGTTTTCACAGAAGATCTCACCCACAGAAACAATGCTGTTTCCATTGCTTCTGAACAAATACTGATAATAATATAGTAATTCTGTATGATGTGTGTGACTGCTGAGTCGATAAACCTCACAGACACACTGGCTACACATACCTTTCTTTTGTTTCAACTTTTTCTGTGAAGGTCAACCATAATCTGACCATAAAATGAATCTCTTCGAATTCATTCAAAAGCAACAACTTTTTGTTAAGATCTTTTACGTAATTTCATTTCAAAGTATTTAGCTACGTTATGAAGTCAAAAGGCTACAACAATAAGCTGCTCATCTTCTCAGATTCTGGTTGACCTCAAATATTTGTTTTCTTTATCCAAATGCACTCGTGTAAGTTCAGGCAATTTTTGCAACAGAAAGTATGGATTCTGCTGAAGCAAACCATCATGTTATTTTGAATTCCTACTCATGAGCTAAATATTTGCATAGAGAAAGACTGTTATTCTCGAAATAAAAACCGTGTATATTGATAAAATAAGCTAAAATGAAATAAACAGCTCATAAAAGAGGCGACATTTTCCAACCAACATCCATCCAGGATGTACGGTGTTACTAGTGTAAAGTGAATTATCGTTAGTGAAGTAAAATGGCTTTATATAAAAGTAAGTGGCCAGTAGATAAAAACGAGGGTAGTAAACGTAAAATGTATTTTATAGGTGGATTTTTCTATGACTCTCTTACTCGTTATTTTGATTAGATTGCTGGTAGTTGTATTTGGCTGCAAGACTCCTCATGAATTCGGAGTAGTTACGACTTGAGGCTGACATCATCTGTTCCATTTGTTTGATTGGTTGCTGAGGAGGTGATGAGCTGCCAGAGTTGCCGTTGTTATTGCTATGATTATTATTGCCACCTCCGCCACTGATACTTCTATTGCCTCCTCGTTCTCCTTCTGCTGACTGTGAGGACGACTGTGGTGGTGGCAGAGGCAAGGGTGGAGGTGGAGGTGTCATTGGGGGTGAACTCGTTGTTGAACTCAAATGAGTTGGTGACTGTTGCTCTGCGGAAGGTTTATGCTGGTGCACTTGTTTTGCACTCGGTTTCCTTTTAGATTTATGTACAGTTGGAGTATTTGTAGCAGTGGTGGAACCTCCATTGCCTCTTTCACTGCCGCTGCCACCGTTGGATTGATCTCCATTGGTTTTGCTGGAATTGTTGTTTGGGACAGAGATTGAGGATGACTCTTCACCTTGACTTTCTGCAGCTGTTGAGAAAAACAAATAAATTAAGTCATTTTCAGTTTGCCCCATTGAGTCGGACGAAAAAAAAATCATTTTAAAGAAACTGGATTTATAGTGTACGAAAATAGTTTTCTTTTTTCTCAAATGCAAAATAATATGAATTGTATGAATGAAACAATGCAATATCTATAATTTAGTAAATGATAAGTGATAGCGAAATAACATATCGCAACTGTTTTTATTTTTCTTTAATTTGCAATGTTCCATTTTCCATCATTTCAATCATTTCATAAATAGTCATATCGAGTACCGTTTTAAGTGCATATAGCATCAAGCTTTCTCTTTCCGAATACACAGCCTGAAGATATTATTGCCATATTAATTGAAATTGCTCCAGTGAATTAGATAAAAATGTGCGGTGGTCTCAACTCAATTATATCTAAAGTACTCTAATAGGTATTGGGTCTTATGTAACGTGTTTACTAAAATGTCCTGGCTTATTTCACAATCAAATCCTAAAAGTGATATATGATAATAATTTGTAATGGAAATGATGTGTACTTACTTATGGATCTACTACGGATCATATTTCATATTTCTATAAAAAGTCAAAATATCCCAGATGTTATCCTATTATGTGGTCAACCGTCGTGTATAACATGTCATGTCACGCACACAATTACTTTTCTTGCATTTATAGGGTTTTTACAGCCAAGGAAAAATTATGATGTGATGACAAATTCTTTGTTGCACATTTCTTAATCCCAGGCCTAATGCATTCTCCAAAATTCTTTGAGTTGAATCGCACACCAGTACTAAATAGCCGCACGACAGGACAGTATAATTGAAAAATAATATTAAAAGTATTTTACTCTGATGCTGATGCTTTATTATTGTCCACTAATAATAGAATGCTAATGCTTTGAATAAGTCTTGTCTCTGCAGTACTAAAAATTCCTTTTCTGAAAGCATTTTTATCCTTTGTACTTTTACGGCTGCAAAGATGATGATTATCATTACATCTCTCTCATCATCCCATCGTCATGAATATGCCCTTTGGGGTGAAACGTTTTTGTTTAGATATATCATCAAAGTTGTGACTGTGGCATTTCTTTTTTCCTTTTTCTTTACATTTGGTTGAAAATTTTTGTCATTAAGCGTGATGTCTTAGGATAATCATTTTATTTTCCCACATCATCGTCATCATGATCATGCATCGATCATGATGAGAAGGCGGTTAGTAGAGAGTAGAACAGAGAGAAAATTGATATTTAGAAGACTTTACAGTCTCTAAAAATGCCTTAAATAAAATGGCTTTTCATCTTGTGGGTCTCTTTATTTAATTTTTGAAACTTTCAAGCAGATTTGTAATTTAAAACTCAAACATGCAGCGATTCGTATATGCGCATAGTGCATAAAGCGAGCACAATTATATCGTATAAGTGGGTAAATGCAATGGGTTAGATCTATTATTATCTCACAAGAAGAAAGTACCTACTTAAAGATAATGAAGAAGAACTTTTACTTCAAACTCATTCGTGACCATTTCGAAATTCTCAGGTAACTGGTATAGACCACGCATTCTGTATTATCCAAATGCATACACACAATATCGCATCCATTTATAACCAGACAAAAAGCGTGAATTACTTTGATTTTGAATGATGCAGCAATTTGCAATAAAAACGAGTTAAGTATATTTATCATTCAAAGTTTTAATTTTAAATATGGAAGGAAAATCTTGAAATCTTTATATTTGATAAAATTATATATCTTACAAATACAAGGACAAAGACATTTTCACTAGAATTACTGCAAATAAATGGAGGAACGGAATTTAATTTTATAGAAATAAAGTATTTTAATTATTCTTAATATTACCGAAGTATGAGCTCATCAAGTTCTTTCATATTTCCTTCATTACTCTCAAAACTTTTGATTTCCAATCAATGCATGTGTTTCTCCATTATGCAACCAAACAAATCGAACGACGGTCACGGTTCATCTGTTTTTACAGTTTCTCAGCATAAGAGTCAATAGCCAAAGAATGGTGATAGAAGACCAGAGAACCGATTCGTTTCAAGTACAAAAATGAAAAATCTTCTCCGTCTTCAGTTTCATTACGAAATCTATTCGTGCATGCTATCATCATGTGTCTGTCTATAGTGCAGATTCACTCGTCATGAGTGAAGTCTCTAGTGGTGTTGGTAATAATGAAGAAATGAGCTACTCATTCCTAAAAATGATTATTAACCAATAATGGAAACTATTAATAAGGCAAGGTATAGGTAGCTCCGAAACAACATAAAACAGAACGAATCAAGACGATACTTTTTTATTCTGAAGAAATCATTCAAGTTTAAGATTTTCTATCCAATACAATCAACCAACTCAACACCTTTAAAAGGAACCACCGCCAAGAAGCTCTTTCTATACTTATCAATTATTACGGGCTTGAAAATGAAAACGTCATTAACTGCCGATGTGAGTACGTTTGTCTGTTCGTCTATCAGCATCTTGTTCATTTTCACAAGCGTTTCTCTTTCTATACTGCAAACTTGTTAATTGTTGATTATTTTTAAAGCAGCATGAAGACATACGAATAACATTGGGAATGTTGAATTGAAATTGAACATTAGCAAGATTTTCCCGGGTTTTATTTTTATCGTCTGAAACTGCATTTTCAGCTAGGTTTTGGTAATCTATTTTCAAATCGGGTTTACTAATATGCGCCAAGCAGAAAATACAGATAACACTGCATAATATTTTGTATGCGTGCATGCATACATTGGCTATTGGCTTACTTGAGATTGAAGATACGAACGTGTGAGAAAATAAAGAAGTGACCTTTTTAGTCGGCTAAATTGTTTGGAGAGTGACTTTGCGGAATTTTTTAATAAAAGATTATAACAACCTGGCTCCTTGAATCTTTCCACGACTTATTCTAAAGAATTATCCACATTGAAGAGAAGAAGAAGCAAAAGCAGCAGCAGAAGGCAAAACAGAAAATCGAAGAACGCAGCAAGTGGAGAGCGAACGAAATGAAAAAAGTATCCTTAAAAAGAATTTTTATTCCCTTGCACATAAAATATTAGTGATTGTAAATTGTAGATGCAGCCAAGAAGCAGCAAGAAAAGGATAACATAATGAAGCTACGACATAAGATGTGGCTGCTCGTACCCAAATATATTTGGATAATTTCATCACGACGACACAAGACACACATTACACACACATTGCACATTGATGAAGATGATCGTCATGATGTTGATGATGTGATGAGATGATGACGAAGTTGTAAAGACGA
This sequence comes from Entomobrya corticalis, assembly GCA_034694325.1. Classification (NCBI taxonomy): domain Eukaryota; kingdom Metazoa; phylum Arthropoda; class Collembola; order Entomobryomorpha; family Entomobryidae; genus Entomobrya; species Entomobrya corticalis. Next base: position 18,627 of record JAQFYG010000270.1, on the reverse strand, counting down.
TGCATAATAACTCACAAAAATAAGTACACGAACGGTCACAAAAAGTGAAAATAAATTAAAGAGCTAAAACTACGGCTGCTTCTATGCTACTTCTCTGCTATCTAAATTGAATGCATATTGTGGATTATGCCATGCAATCCAGGTAAGCATGCACAACCACCACCGCACCGTTTTTTTGTCCTTTCGTCATCATCTTCTCCGCCGACACCACCATCATTGACTATTATCATTAAAAATGAAGAAGGGACAAAAATTCTATCTGTCTACTCATTATGTTGCTCTCGGCAAAGCATATTTTTCTGCTGTATCCTAAAATAATGTGATGTGCGCATAAATACATGGTATATTTACATTATTCAACATTCAACCCTGTTGCCTCGTAAATGCAATGGATGCGTTTTTTATTTTTTGTTTGTCTACGTAATATGGTTTCTTTTACTTTCTGAATTTAATAATCTGTTTTGTAATAACTATGAACAATATTCTTGGAAAAGTTAATAATTTATTAGGAAAACTATGCAGTTGATGATCAGAAGAGTTTTTTGCCAAATTCTTTTTTTTCAAAGGTTCAAGCAAGCATTATGAGATTGAATTTTATGAAACAATTAGGGGCTTCGCTTGGAATGATTTCCTTCAGAAGGAGGTAGGTATTGCAGAAAAATAATTCAGGGCACCGCACTCCGCACACAGCTTTTGAGAAACATTTTTGGGCTGATAGTTTAGCTGTATCGCACACATTTCAAAAACGCATCATTCGCCAACAGAGAGACGTTTAGGATAGAAACATAAATTTTATGGGAATGTCGCTACATATTATTAATTTTACTCTAAAATTTATGCACACTAATAATTACGCGTGAATTTTGGTATGTAATGTGCACATAAAAGTTGCACCGGTGACATTTATGTGCATATTTGGAAGCGCTCGTAATATAGCGTTTGCATATACAAAGCTCTCTTTTTTACTACTGCACTTATAAACTCGGTAATTATACTTATAAAAACAGGCTCATTTCCTGAGGTAATGATAAAGAATCCGTCTTTAAAAGTCATGAATGGGAACAAAATGTATAATAATTTTTTTCATTCGTCATAAAGTAAACAGCATAAGCTATTCTTGAAATGTACATAGTTCCTAGTTCCTGTATCCACCTTTAAAGAAATAAAATCGACCCAAGCACAAACTCTTCCTTTACGTTGTAAAGGTTCAAGGGAAATACGTGTGGTGCCATTTAGACAGAATAAAGTAATAGGCATTTAGGCAAAAATCTTTATCTTCCCATGTAATTATCGTTACTGCCTTTAAAAAGTGCACTGCTAATGTCGAGCTCTAGCTACCATGCATTTTCGTAAATGCTCAAGTATTGTGGCAAGTTGTTGGGAGTTTTTTACGGGAGAAAATCAAGAATTGCAAAAGGAGTTTGACTAAAAGCTCGATGAAATGTATGCACTTGTTAAAACTTATGTACAAAAAGGTAAAGTTATGCAAAAAGTTTAATGGAACTCTTCTCTGCCGACAGACCAAACCGACCGACCAGGTCGGTGCCGTCTTGCTCTTGTTCTCGGTCGCTGTTAACAAAAGGGGAAGCTCTTGTGTCTTCTGTATAAAGTAATAAAATCAGGGGAACAACAGAGCTTTGGACACCTGTATATTAAACAGAAGCAGTAAATCATTCGCAATGATATATCCAAGTATATTCTACTCTCTGTGTGTTCAGAGATAACGAAAACGTCGTATATAGTTAAAAGGTAATAGTTAGTTCACCCAAATGTATGTACTTAAGTTTAAGTATATGTATGGAAAATGCTTCATTTACAAAAAGTAGGTAATCATTGTTGTTGTATATTCGATAGGAAGTTTTTTTTCAAACAGATAATTAAATACTCATGCACATGGCCCCTTTTAATAACGTATATGCTCATATTCTAATGTTTTGACTTTTGCATCAATTACAGGTTAGCCGAAACAAAATTACTAGTTTTAAGAAAGAGTCAATTGTTTTAAAGAAAATGAGGTAGGTATTTAATATGTGTGTTTTATTGCTTACAGCCGTAACACCAAGATGGCCAAACCACTGGACTGCTGTTTGTGTCGAGTTCCGTCATTCTTAAAATTTATTGCTCTATTGTCCCCGAATCTTCAACCCAATGATCCAAGACAAAAAATAAAACATTACCCACACAAACACAAAAACATGTATACTTTAGCAAACAAGATGATGACCACTTTCAAAGAAAGGCGAAGAATGAGAGACGAAAACTTTGTATTTTTGTCTACTTTGGAAAAGTGGATTTTTGCGGCTTTCCCCTTAAGCGTTGCTGATATGCAATTTTTCTCTTGTTTGTAGTTCGTGAATTGACGGTACAATCAAGAAAATTCATAAATTGATTTGTGCGTAGTTCCACTTTCCTCAGGTAATATCCTCTTATACAAGATCTTTCAAGATCAACGGAAGGGCATACTCCGCGTCCCCATGTTGGAAATTAACTTTTAGATTAAAATCCTGTTCTCAACGTAAAAAGAATTGGGTACGTTTATGTGCGTAAAATCTGTTTCCTGTCACCAGCTGCAGAAACTCGTGCTTTCAAACAGGTTTCCTTGCCGGTGGATTCCGTTAAAAGTTTGTAAGAGAAAACGGATATTGCAAGTTTTGGGGCGTCTTGCGAAACAAGAAAAACGACCACACACAACACACTCGCACACGCTGAGAGGTGATGACAGCTCAGGAACAGCAACAACCTGTTGGGCTAACACAAGAACTTGCTGCTACGGTCGCAAAACAACAAGCCATTTCACACTCACCACCAACAGTCCCTTCTCATCTTCAAGTTTTTTGTCTTGTAAAACAGGTTTTCCATCAAATTATTTCACCTTACTTTAAAAGAAAACAGCCTTTTCTTTTACTTTCTTCAAGAAGCAGAATGCCCCAGCTCTGATGCATGCAATGAAGATGAACGAATACATCGACACAAAACAGGGGAACGTGCTTTCTAAATTAATTTGCAAATTAGGCATGAGCACCTGAATGGATTTTTAATTATAGTGTCTCGATTATTTCGTCTATTTTTAGGAAAAAACTCTGCACTACACTTACTCGTCTCCTGATTGCCAAACTCACCTCATCTCACATCATCCCTTCTGTAAACTAATCAACAGCACAATACAACCACCTCTTCTACCACCGTCGTCCTCGTCGTCTTTTTTCCCTTCATCATCATCAACAACATATCGTCATGCTGGTGATTATGCGGTGGTGATGGTGAGGTGATAGCTGATCACCGTCCTATCTTCATAAGAAGATGATGATGAAGCAGCATATCATCGTTGTAATCTTTTTTGGAAGCTACTGCTTCTTTTAGAAAGATAAAAAGCAGTAACCTGACAAATCATCAGCCAAGATGAGATGCATTCATACAAATAAATACATGCATAAAAGGTACTCCTACAAACCTTACAGATAGGTATGTATCCGTATGCGTTAATTTCCAACCTGCTATGCATGAGCAAGTGAGTGAGCTGTTCGTCCCCTACGGCAAGTTCTTCCCACTATTAACTTATTTCGTAGTAAAAAATAAAGGTTTTTTCTATTGTATGGATTTATTTCAGTCTTTCCCATATAAACATATACACAGGTAGGCTACCAACCACAAAAGACAACGTGCTTCATGCCGTTGTTGCTGATGTTCAACCGCTTCGTAATAATTCTGAGCCTTACTCATCAAGATGGAAAACTTATTTGGTAGTAGAAGTAGAGATTTTCAATGCATACATACAATTTTTGTAAATAATGAGCAGAATATGCGAATACACACGCTATTGATAGATCATGCACATAATATTTATAAATCGATGTACTTGTCAACGTACAATGTTTACCTTTTAGCAGAAATAAACTTTGTAAAATAAAAATATGGCTCTTGAAATATCAAATATTAATGCTGTTGCCTTTTTCGCCACAAATTAAGTAAACCATATCTGTGTGGAACATAATTCAAAACGAAAGACGATGTCCAGTGATAGTGATGGCAAATACGCATTTATGAAGACGTTTGATGTGTACTTACTGTATACAGCTACTTTTTCTTTATCTAATATCCATATAAATGTATGCGCGGTGGAAATAAAGCTTACAATTTTGTGCCGTTCTTTACCAATTTCTTCTATTTAAAAATATTTAGCTTCTGCTTCCAGCAATCCACCATCATTAAACAAACTAGTATTTTCACCCGTGACATGTGCCAGAAAGGAACATTCAAAATAAAACTAATAGTAAAAGTCACATTCCGTACTTACTTGCTTATGTACAAATATTACATAGATACAATATTCATCCCAAGCTGCAGGCAGCAACACTTTTCTTTCATCTCATATTTTATACGACGTTTGCTTACAGAAGCTGCCCGTGATTTTTCTTCATCAGAAATAAAATTTTATGAAAGTATCCATCCTCTAAAATTTCACACTTTTAATTGCATTATTTTTGTACACTTTTCTTCATGTTTCATTTGATACTTTTGATACCACTTTCATTATTTACTCCTGCCATCCTGTTTTGTCTTGACCATACGAAGGAAAAGAAAATTCTCTATTGTTGCCCATATTGTACGGAAAAAGTGATAATTGGGAAACCCGAGGCTTTTTCATCATCTTCACACCACGGATATCAACATCAACTCAAGAACAAAACAACACGGTTGAAAGAAATTCAATCCAAATGACTTCTACTGTAAGAATTACATCTTGCCGGAGTTGAGGGTCCGACACACGGTGGGTGATGGGATACGTGATACGTTACAACACAAAAACAGGCTTCTTTTACCAAATAATAAACTATAAGTATACTCGTATTTTGCTATAATATTGACTTGCTTGTCTGATATTTATGTTATGTGACGGACAAAAAGTATAAACATGATACGGAAAAGTAAAGAATAACACAAAATCAGTCGGCCCGGCCAATGAGTAAAAGAAGAAAGAAGATGCCATATATTTTATGCTGCCTTCTATCATATAACCGCCATCATCATCAGCCCTAATCAGCTTCCCATTTTCTTACTTATTTTTGTCTTCCGTTCTTCATAACAAGAGCGTAGAATATATTATGTTGTTTGGTTTGGTAGTTTGTATACAGATTAGAGGGAATTTCATTGCTCTTAATCTCTGATGATAATGATTAGGCTTACTCACGACGAATAACAAACTACCATCGAAATAATAAAAATGAGCGTGTGCTTTCCGGTGCAGATTTTTCTGAACAATGAAACGCTCATCGTCATATTATTTGAATGCAATAACAATGAAATGATGCATATTATAAGTATAAAATTTATATATAAATCCTTTTTAAAATATAATAGCTATATGCCTGACTTACCACGCATGGATTCCCATTAAGTCCCTTTGGCCATTTGCTTAAATTATGTGATGATATTGAGAGAATGAGAGAAAAACAAGAAGAGAGACACACTCTAACCGCAAGCTCTAAAGTGAGCAGGAATGAACAGCAGGAGTTTAGTTTGAATTTTTCTTTATAAAAATCATTCCTTTCAATTCTACAAAATACTTATGAAACATTATTAAAATATAGTTTTTGGTTTGAATCTGTTAGCTAAACTATCGGTCACAATCATCAGCATCCCATCATCTTGAAAATATATTGTATCCAATCATTCTCTTATTATGATAATGATGATGAGATGACCATCTCACCACCATCACATCTCTTCCCGTCGTTTTTCTATTATTCTTCCCATTTTTTCTAAATCTTGGCTCTTGGGTAAACTTTTTGACATATTATTGTTACTTGGCTAATTCGACAAAAAAGGCATGACTGTATTAAGTACATATTACTTTACGTAGGTATATAGATATTATGGATATTTAAGTAGAAAATAAAATGCCTCCCCCCTTTGTATGCTCATTCTCTTGAATAGTTCTCTCGGTAAATGTTTGAGTGTGTGTATTATTATTGCTCGTTGAATAAAGAGCATCCATGCAGAGCTCATGGCAGATTTTACACATTCATAAATCTTGCGAACAAAAGTTCCGCTGGATTTCTTGATGACTTCTACTGCTTTGAAACTACATCTAAAACAGCTAGTTAGTTAGAGCTATTTCGTTTTTTTCTAAAGATTTTTTTATTCATTCGTCACCTCACCTCGAAGAAGCTTCTATTTACTTGTAAGCAGTTAAAAATGCACAAACCACAAGAGTATAACTTTTTTACCAAGTTTTCGCCAACTTTTAATGAAATCAATCTTGTTGGTCCCTCACCATATCTTTTCTCCTAGGAAAATACAAGAAGAGAATAAAAATTTGTAAAAAGGGACCATATTATTAGGCTTTTTACCTTGTGCCATCATCATCACCACTATCACCGCTGCGGCTTTAACAGCGCACAGGTATGTACTGGTCACTACGGTGGCTATACGTTTTTTTGCTTACAAAATAATTTTAATATGCGTATTTTTATGTGTCCAAGCAAGAAAATGATGAGAGAGGACAACAATGAAAGAAATGAAATGAGTAGTTGTACTCTGTGAAAAGCAAGTCGTTGAACCTGCAAGAGAATTTGTCAGTTGTACTTTGATGATGTATTATGGTGTGTGTCTTCTTCTCGGTCTTGTGTTAAGAAGCAGCTGAAACAAAATTCTGCTGCCGCTGCTTCTTTTTTTTTCTTACTTGAAGCATGAAACATGTGTGTACTCGCTTTAACAGTCAAATGACCAATTTAAGATTGTATTTATCATTTGTGACTAAATAAGCCAAGACTAAACTAAGACATATAAGTCCATAATATACAAAATTATAAATATAGTACAAATATTCAAACATTGTATGACTTTTTTCTTTCAGTTTACAGTCACTTGCTTCATGATGTCAATTACATTTACAAGGCACCACCACTATCTCTAAATACGTTTTTATAAAGACACTCAACTAAACTGCAACAATGACACGTGAAGAAGATGATCAAGTGGCGAAGATGATGACTGAAAAGTTTTCTTAATGTGAAGCGGCGGTAGAGGTATAAGGTATGCGCAAAGCTGACCGATAATAAATACTCGAACAAAGCAGCAGTATAAAAAACACGTAGCAAATTAGAATGAATATGCATAAGTTGAAGTATTTGATGATGTATAGAGAAAAGGTAATAAAGAAAACAGAGTGTTCATCAAATTAATGAAGTTAAAGTAGACAAATGACTTTAAGACGAAGGAATAGCATGAATTTAGAAAGGATGATGATATGTGACTATGATGGTTGCATATACGTACTTTGCCTATAAGCGTTTAGAAGACAAATTACTTGTTATAACAGCTATACAGGTGGAATAATTTTTTGGCTACATATTGTCGTGCTGTTCGTTATTGTTTTCAGCTTTATTCAACGCAACATGACATCCATGTACATGTGTCCTCTGGACCGTCACATTTACACTTCCGGTTGGTTGTCCGCAACCCAGCAAGAGAAAAATTGGAGGTAATCAACGAATTTTGTTATTACAAAAAAGCGCAAAAAATAGAATAGGACGTGTTATAGGTTTATTATGGTGATGGTGGCCAGACAAAAACTGAACCAAAAAGTAATTTGGAATGAAGTACGAGTACAAGTACAGCATATAAAATGAAGTGAAAGGTATAAAGGGGGAAAAGAAGAAAAGTGGTGTTACAAGAAAAAACTATGATTGGGTTGCCTACTGTCTGGTTTTTAGAGATGAGTAAGGACATTTCGCCATTGATTATTTGGGTAATTTTATGTGGCTTTGCAATATAAAATAAAATACAAGCAATCGATCGTTGAAAATATAAAACAACAGCCAATCAACCATACATCGTGTCACGTTGCATTGCATCGGAAAGCAAAAAATTATAATAAGCAACTTGATGCACAATAGCATGTAAAACACATGATTTGTGCATGGAAATTATATCGTACTCTGTATCTGCGTTGACGTCTGCCAGACAGTTGTTACACAGCATGTTTTATTCCATTTAAAAAAAGTTATTCCACCAATAACCAATATTTTGAAGTTAAGTGAGTACGGGTTTTGTTTCTTCAGAAAGACAACGTCATCTGAGTCAATTTATTCGATATACAATATATATGTATCTTGTTTATCATGTTAGCTCTTTGTGAGTGTGCCCTTAAAAATTCTATAAGGAAGTTCTTTTTGGTTATCAAATATGTATTTACATAAAACAATATTTTCCACATGCATTTGTGTACCTTAATGAAATCTAAAGAATAAATTGCTGAATTGATTTCTAATGAAATATAATTGAGTAGATCATGATACAAGATTTATAAATAATGGTTGATTTGTCCCCTTTTCAGCAGGTCTTATATTCCTGGAAAGTGTGAAATAAGGTTTTTAAGACTTTCTCTCGTGCGGCAAGTATCCAACTTTCCTTACGTAATGGTTAGTTTAGTGCTCGAACTAGAACTGTTTTTTATGAAATGTTCGTATTGTATTCTGTTCCTAGCTTCAACTGACTTTTAATTAATTTCACGTTTTCTTCAGTCTTCTCCATTAAAACTCAATAAAGTATATCCCCATCATCATAAAATCTGCTTGGAAACTTTCCAGCTAAAAAGGTTCACTTTCGATGCTTTTTGTCAGGTCAATTTATATGACTTTAGAATAAGAATTACTTTAAGTACTTGACACAGTTATTTATTTGCTGCATTTTCTGCATTACAAAAAATATTTTAAAATGTTAACTTGACATCGTTCTAAAATGAAGAAAACTCGTACCGTTTTGCTCACTATTTCCTTACACTTTAGGTATACAAAATCCGGTTTTATCCCTTTCACACCTAAATGCATTCATACGTAGGTTTAGCCTTTACCTTTAGCAATATGTAAAAACCTTATATTCCGTATATGTCATCAGTCATGATAAGAATTTATTACAAGGAAAGAAAAATGCAATCAATGAATATGTAACACATCCAGACTCAGACAGTTATGAAAGTTGGGAAAGTATTCCCAGATCTCGGCGGCTGCTTACAAGAGCTGATCCAACTGTTTTTTCTAAGAACTGCTTCCATTAGCATATAGTATAAACTCAAATTCTGTTTTTGATTAGTAAATTTTCATATTTTCATAGCTTTCCAATTGACACTATCTAGAAATGAGTATTATGAACCAAAAGGCCAAATAAGATATGCCATATTTGTTTAGCCTATCTTGCAACATATTATTCTTTTCATTTTTCGCTTAACATTCTATCTCTCTTTTTCTGTATACATCAGATTGAGCACAACAAAAATGATCCAAGAAACCAGTACATATTTACTTACTTCAATTGCAAACGTCAATTTATATACTTGATATTTTTTGTAAGAACGAAAAAACTCATACTACAATGCGATGGAACAGGCAAACATGATATGATACTCAAGGGGCACTTACTGACATGCACGACATGGAACGCCTGCTGACATGCATATTGATTGATATCCGGCAAGCCCGAAAAACAGAGCAGAGCACAAGAATGGAAAAAGTTTGCGTTCCACCGTAGCTATATGCATTCAGATCGCTCCCAGTGATATCGCTCCACTAAAGAAAATATTATTGCCACCAATATTATTAAAGTTGAAGTACATATAAGAGGTATGTCGATATTACATATTACATTATGCGCAAATACTCCTACTGATCGTGAGTGTGTTATACAACAGATCCATAAGTACAGCTAATAGCAAGTCATAAGAGCAATCGTCACGTTCAATCAGAATTTTTCATCGATATCGAGACCAAAGCGAAGACAGTCAGAAGAATGGAACCGAAAAAAAGTTTTTTTTCTTTCTGACTGTCGACCATGATGGTGTGGTGATGACGTTTCGTGCGGACTATAATCATCATCTTTTTACCACCAGTCATTTTCTTTGGGTTTCTTTTTTTACTCCTTTAAGATACATAATATGCAATAATAATGTGATATAGATTTTGTGAAGATGATAATAATGATTTTTGTGTACTTCCACACAAAGAACGGAAGAGTGTGCCTCATCGCTTGTGTCAAAACCTAACATGATGGATATAAAGCTTAAAAACTTACAAAATGTAACATTGTAACATGAATCATGTCGGTGGTGGTAGTGAAGAAAGCGGAGGTGGTGCATGTACGATCAAGATGATAAGTAAAAAAGCGGTAGTTGCTGGTGGTGGTACGGTATCATCAGAAGAATCGAAATGAAGTTACATTTTAGAATGACGTGTAAAGTAGATTATTATTGTTCTATTTTTTCCTCCAAAGAATAAAATAAGTTATATCTCAGTACTGTATGTTGTACTTTTGATAGTATACATTTTCTACTTGTGAGAGACATTTTCTGATATGGACGATATCAAATGTTTCTGTCTGCTTGTGTGAGCACGCGGGCGTTCGTTCACTCCCTTTAATTCGTACCATTTTTTGTATAGTTTTTGGGTATTATTTACAATGAGGGCATCAAGACGATCATGATAATGATGATATGAGTGAAGATCATCGTAAAGCAGGAGGAGCAGGTCCGTGAAGTGAATGAGTGAGCAGAGAAGTGTATGTATACAGCATGTTGAACACGAGAGACGAAAAAAAACACGATCACATAAAAAAGGTAAGAAAAGTTGAAGGGAAACCAGAAACCCTGATTACTACACGAATAAAGTCAAATTAGTAGTAAATAAATGTAGATAAAGGATGATAGTTCTACCGGAGAATCAACGAATGCTGTGATATTGTGACGAAGCTGATTACTGCTAAGGTAAAGGTAAAACACAAGCAAGCGAGAAAATAACAAAAAGAAACACACACATCAAATCATTATCGTAGTAGTCCTCATCATCATAGAGTTCACATAAATTATAGTGCATCCGGTATCTCGAAAAATAATCTGTTCTAGCTGAAGCTCTTATTTTGCTATATTTATAACAAGTATTGCTCAGAAGAAGCTACATTTTGTTGTGGTACAAACTATATTTATGCGTTATGTAATGCACCATCCACCACAATGAATGAAGAAGCCACATGGGGATGCAGATTTAAGGAAGAGAAGATTTATAAAATGTTTTATGTACATCTTTTGTAATGGCATTAGTGCGTGCACAAAGTGCACAGGAACAGGTGGATTTGTAAAAAAACGAAAGAAAAAACAAAGCCGAACATTATGGGATTTACTAGATACTTATTCTGTACTCATCACCGTCTTTTCATGTCTACATCACTCACTAGATGTTCGCCTTCTTGTTTCCCTTTTTTGCTTCTTTTTATCCCTTTTCTGATTCACAAAATCACAACCAAAACGGGCGAGGGAGACAGAGAATAGAAGACAAGATAGTGAGAGAGAAAGATGGAGTGACAAAGGAAGTTTTGCGGTGGGAAGCGGATATTCACTTTAAATTTTCCCCAAGGTGCCTCCTTCTTGATGTTCTTTTTTGAATAATAGGAATGTATGTAGTGAAATTTTCCTTGTGAGTGAGTGTCTGTGTTGAAACTCAAAGAAAAATTTTTAAATTGTGGAAAACACGTTTTGCTTCATCCAAACACGGCAATCTTACAAATCTTACAACATTCTTAAAAAGTAGAAACCAAATGGTGATTCAAGTTCACACTGAAATATAAAAGAAAAAGATGGCAATATTTGGAAAAGTCTCAATCAAAAACTATCAGAAATCCTTGAGATTTTTATGCAATCAATTTACATTTTCTCCATATGGATATCTCATTTAACCCTGAATCTAGCTCGAGGGAGGTGTTTTTCCAGAATTCCAGAAAGAGAGAAAAAAAATCCTTTAAATTATGTAAACTATATCATTATTATGAAGTAAATACGAAGACAGAAAACCACCCAGAATCAATTTTTTAACGTTTTCGTTTAAATTTATAACTTACAGGTTATTTCATTTTCATTCAATGTGTCTCCATTTAATATGAATTTAAATGCTACTATTTTCAACATATTAGCAGTAAACAATGTTGATGATACGGCATACGGCAGGTTTCTCGGTTCATGTTCATCTACTCGATCTTGTACATATTAAACACGATTCAATCTAATCGATGATATTGATTCCATAAAGTACAAAATTCCAATAAAGATACCAATTATTCATCTGAAATACTTTTAATTAGCAAATATTTTGCTATGAAGTAATCAAGTTATGAAAAAACCGATAAGATGGAATGAATCTTGGGTTATGAAGCTTGCTTTTATTTATGTATACGAATGTTTTCTGATAGACTCCGAATATTTTTGAAGTTATAGTTAATCATTTCATCAATGACTTATCTAGATAGAAAATAATTATAATCTAATTTGCGATTATGACGTATTGCTTATATATTATTTTCACGTTTTAGCAAGAATGCTTATTTCCTATTGAAGCTTCTTGAAATCCAGATTCTATCTGAGAATGATTACTGTTACCTCACAGAAGTTATGTAGGTATTCGTATCATGCGATACTAAAATATAACACCCCCACGCCTAAGCAGAATGAAGAGTACGTAAAAGGAAACCGAGAATTCACTTATTCGAGTTATCTTGTTTATTCCCGATTCATATTCACGTTCACGCTCGAATGACTTTCTCTTGTATTCTGCTGTCCTCTTGCTGCAGGTATTTTTAGAAGTTGCAAAGTTGTAAAATGACGATGCTCGGCTACGAGTCTACGAGCTTTTAGACGATGCAACGTTGTGCCCAGCGAAAGCATAACGTCACACACAATACCACACGCAAGTCTTTCTAGAATAGCCACAATAGATCCAAATCAGCACTCTATACAGTCCTATTTCATATGTGACAAGTAACACAATGACAAATCTATTCTTAACTCAAGCAATTCAAGCGTCATGAGTGTTCAGTTTTGACTTTTTAAAGGAAAAATGTTTCAGTCATAGTAATCGTTCTACCAAAGGGCAAACCTGCTTCCTGCGTTTAATGACAAAAGGAACCGAAAACGCATGGAACGCTAATAATAGACTAAAAAATTTTATACAAATTGAAAGAAAAGCTGTACGCGTAAAGGAAATACGTAGAAAGATATATAAAATGTCTCATCATAATAGCGATTACGATTCTAACGTTGAACTGAAAATGACGTACATTTCTTGTTGTCCTTTTTCTCGAATTTCGTGTTCCTCTCTGTCTGTACAAGTTCCCATACACCTTACAAAATAATTTTTTGTATTTTGATATGACTTTCGTCTTTACACTTTTATGATGAATGTAACGTATATATTGAGAAATTTTCTTTTACACGTCAAATGAAACATGTTGCTCATAATGATGAAGAGAAGAGACGATTATAATGATACCACACATTTATTTTATTTTCACGGGACAAAAGCTTCGATGACGGCTTTGGGTCAAATGTCGTCTCTCATCAATGAATACAGTAACTGCACGTTCTGTAGTGGTTTTTCAATAAATACAAGATGAATGATGAAGAATACAGACAAGAAGAGTTACTTTTTACAGGTAAAATCTACAGGCACGTATGGAACAGATAGACATGGCATGCTAAAAGTCAATGTTCATTGAATCTTATTGAATCATAGATGCTCGTAGTTATGAAGCCCTGTATGTTTTATTCTTCATATGCGGAGCTTCCCCTCAATTCGTTTAGTACTATTGACTTCTAAAAAAGGAAACGATATTAAAGCTGAATTTCTTTAAGATTGCTTTTAAAGATGCCAATTTGTATCATGTGCAGTTTTTTATTTAATTGTTTAACATTTTTTTAAATATTTTTATTGGCTGATATATCAGTCTATATAGATAACATTCAAGAAATTCTTTGGTTAGTTCAGGCTTAAAATGAGCATATGAGTTGTCAAATAACTTCAAATTTCTTGAAACTTACGCTCAAAAAATGACTTACAAAAACTAATTTGAACTTATGCTTACCTAACAATAAAACTCTATGCACAAATTTAAAGATTAGTATAGTAATTTTCTAGGTCGATTGCTAAAATTCTTTTGAGTTTTACAAGCTCCTGCAAAAATATACCCCATCCTTCAGTATGACTCTGTTGGTTGATCATTGATGACATTTTTTAAAACGCATAAAATCTCTCCTCTATTAGGCACTGCCTGTCAGTATCCACTAGAATTTATTATAGGTACTTGCACACTTATATAATCATATCATCAATTATTAGCAACAGAAAGTTAAGCTAATCTGCTACACAAGGAACGTGTCTAAGAAAGCCTTGAGGAATCTTGAGAACATTGTTGACGTTCTTTCTTGTCCTGTGTAATTACATTATACATACATAATGCACCATCAATATCCACTTATTCAGACATACCCTTGTACTCAATAGAATAATAGAATATAGGTACCTATACTATTATAATTATCAATATATTACCTCTTCACTTTGTAAGAGCTAAAAATTACAAATGCTTCTTCAACCAATATATGCCGGGTAAAAGATTGGTTGTTGTAATAAGGACTCCTTCTTGCATTTTAAAATGATTATAAAAATATGTTAGAATTGGATACATCCACAAATTTAAAAACATCATGAAATATTTATTTATGACAAAGCCAAGAAAGACAAAACTAAAAAAGAAAAAATGAGCATATTATCTTGTCATTCGTCTCCTTCTGTTTTTTGTAAACGAAACAATTTGTCTTTCAGAATTCATCACGAAGCAAACGGACATTCACGCATGAATTCTTGCTATATGAAGGTATTAAACATTCTATCTCAGTCACACATTTAGTGTTAGAGCAGCACTCCAGCGGTGAATCGTCATCAAGTCACACGTGTCACTTTTACCAAAAATTACGCTTAAAACTCTAATTCAATAATATGCTACCTTTCATATGAATCCTCCACACATACAATTTCCCTGGTATGCTCTAATAAAGTTGGTGAAACGTTGCTAATTGTACTTACAACTTCCAGATTCATTATAAAATTTATTTGTTAAAAGGAATGGAAAATCTAATAAGCACCAGAAAATAAAATAATAAATACACATATAAATCATATGTAATATCTAAGTGACACCCGACACCCCTTTATTACTTGTTTTTGTACTCGATAGTCGATAACTGTTGCCTTACCGAGTAACAGACGTATTATTTATCCAGCATTTTCGTAAATCTAATTAGTGCTGGCAACCTGATTATTACAAGCAAATCTAATGTTTTGTGTGATGACGCTAACCAGCCCACACAAAATAAAATTCCAGGGAATCCTTACGATGAATAAGAATGACGATTTTACCCGTATCTACCAAATAATACAAATACACTTGAAGCATCTACAAATTACTATTAGTCTTCGCATCTTTTATCAACAAATTGACTTTTCAAATTTTTAAACCCACTAAAATGAATTGATGCATTACTACAATCGATCGAATGTAGTAAATTTTGGTGTGCGTACACGCTACAAGTGTTTTGGAATTTTAACTCTGATCTGATGTCAAGTCGAAAAGTTATATCGTTGAAAAATATGGCTCATTAGAGTATAATATTTCGATAAGAATCTTTTATATTATATTTAAAAACAAATTTTAGGTTGAATCTGATTTATCGTAGATTGATATTTATTTACACGAAATTTAAAAGTAAAAAACTATTATTTTGTACGCTATTTTAGAAAGGGTATTAATTAACTGAAAAAGCATTATCATATGAAAGGTTTTTAATCAACGAATGGGAGAATTTTACTTTTTGGGCTAGACACGTATCGTATACCCACTACTGCAACTACCCACATGTAATATCCTATGTATCATGTTCCTTTTGCTCATAAGAAAAGGTCACACAAGGAAGACGCTATAGTCATCTGAAAATGTCCGCTGTCTGGCAAAAATAGTTTGTTCTTTTACGCCAATAAAGTGTATTATTCATACTGTTATATGAATATTTATAAGCCCTGCTTTGTAATCTATTGTGCATCTGCCTGGTTATCGGAAGCAATTTAAAATGAAAGTAAAGAACCGAAATTTCATCACATTTAACTATTTAACGAAAACGTTTCGTCCTGCTCTTGCTTGTCTTTCTCTTGTAGTATATACTTATGTATAGATAATGAAATCTAAAACGCTGATGACCGTTGCTGTCATTGATGACTGTACCTTCATAATTTACCTTTGGCAAATGCATAGGTAATTGGTTTTTGTTTCTTTTTTTTCTCATAGGTTTTGTAGCAATGCTGATGTTTTTCAATGTAATAAGCTTGACATTTGATAGGTACATTGTAAAACTCGCATGGTATACACAGTATATGGTGTAACAATCTTGATCATCTCATTCTGCACTTTTTCACATTACGCAGATTATTCATTTTATTTCAAAATTTTTTCCAAGTAAGAAAATTCATCCCGTCATCGTCCATCCAGTTCGTAATCACAAAAAAGGAATCTTCTTCCTTAGAGTTGTTTGTAACTGACGGTGGACGATGAACTGACTACCAGCAGCACTTTCAAAATTGGAAAAGAGAAACAGAAAATTGAATTCTAGAGAAGCATCTAAGTCTCTAAAAAATCCAAATGAACCTCATGCTTTTCATTGCTATTCAAGCTCAGTTTTTTGCTTACAGTCCACATTAATTCTTATTCTTAATTTAATTTTACTTTAGATACCTCGTAAGCGTACAATGTACATATTGGTCAGCCAGTTTGCATAAGAATTTTTCACGCTATTATTCTACTGCTAACCATCGTCATATTCTGAGAGTTCCTCAGCCATCGAACAATACTGCGCTGTCTTTCCTGAGAAAATCACTGATCTATTCAAAAATAGCGTCCGTCCATCAGTGCAATACAGCACAGTGGCAGTTGCCTTGCTCTGCAATTGCAACAGATTGTGCCTTTACCTCTTTTATGATGTAATAAACTTTTAGATGACTCTCGGAGATGAGGCTTCTCTCAGGTGCTGTCAAACGGATAGCGACCATATGCTCTGATGTGTTACGCTATTATATTATGTATTTTTTATTATTATTCTCCTCTCCTTTTTTCTTTCTTGTGTAATGATGGCAAAACCTGTGAAGATTCATTAATCATATTATGAGGGTTTCCCTACACAAAAAAAATATTTTTTGACTGTCTGACTTTGACTAGATTACTGCTTCCGCACGTACGTACTTACCTGTTTACTACACTTTCGTCCACTGGCTACTGCTACCTGTTGTTATTAAGCTGAAGCCTCGTTTAATAATAATATATACTTTGTCGAGCATGGATGATGTTGATGATGACTCTTATTATTATACTATTACTTGTGTTACGTTAATATGTTCTCTGAACATTGTAGAAATAATCTGTGATCATGCAGGGTTTATATATTAGCGACCAAAACAGTTTTTTGTGGTGGTCTATTGTAAAATACTTTAATCTTTTTCAAAAGAGTAGTAAGAAGGTATACATTCTTTTCTTTTCTTTTTTGCTCCCACCAGCACCAGATTTAGACGAATATTTTGAATTGAATAGGTGTAAAAATTAATAATAACACACAAGCGCTCCTCGTCTCATCCTCAATCCTCGTGGAATAATAAGCATGCGTGATTACTTATTGAGAAGTGAATATTTTTGGTGAGACTGGCTGATTACTGAAAAAATTTAGTCAGCAGCTCAACAATTACTGATGCACATACCATCCTCCTCATGATCATCTACATTAAAGAGAATTAGAGTGCCAACTTTTTTGTGATGTCTGAACTTTACCATGAGAAGCAAAGCAATCCAATTCAATAGAAATACATAATGTATATTATATAATCATCGTTGGCATTCGTTTTTATGAAAACGATAATTTAAAAGAAGAACGAAGTGATTGGATTAAAGAAAAAAGAGATTGAGAGATTTTTAATGATTCTCTTTCACAACAGCTCCCATAATAGATCAGATCGAAAAGAGAGATGACCACGACGACCGATCAAACAGACCAGGTAAAACGTAAGGCACAGTAGCTTCTAAAAATATGTGCATCCTGTCAGGATCCTATTCATTCTGTTGATTGAAGCTTGCACCTCTTCTCTGACTGACTGAATACTTTTGAATGTTTGTGTGATGATGAAGCTACTGCGTACGCGGTGTGAAGATCTCGGAAAATGAATAATGCAATCAAAAGATTCTCTATTTGACGTTTTCAAGGTTTCCCTGTGAAGAAGAGAGGACGATGATTATCATCATCAAAGACAAGAAGGATCGAATAAGCATGAATATTGTGTACTAAATATTCATATTTAATATCAACTTTATACAATCGATACGGAAGATAGTTCTCAAGACTGACACATTGTTGCATTGCGTCACACTGTGTTCTGGCGACTACTCCTGCTATTATTATTAGTAAGGTATATGCCACCATTAATTCTACCGCCCGCAAAGTCGAGAAAGTCGGGATGCTTTTATAATACTCACCATACCTGTTTTTATTGGAGTACATTAGTGTGCAATAAAAGATCATAACAAAAAATATAATTTTAATAAAAATATTAAATAAGACATAATGACTTTTCGCTTACAAATAATTATTCAAAGTCAGCTACTGTGTGATTTTGATACAATCAGATGAAAAGGATGAAAAGTAAAATAATCGGCGATTTTTGTTTCAAGGTTCATAAAGACCTGAATCGCCTAAATCGCTTGTAACGGCAATACATGATG